>APFE030900940.1:198675-248568 GCA_000404065.3 Pinus taeda | reverse complement strand
TTGAGTTAGAACAGTTAGATGTTAAAACAACTTTTCTACATGGTGATTTGAATGAAGAGATATATATGGAACAACCAGAAGGTTTTGTACGAGGTCGCAGTAGAAGATTAGTTTGCAAGCTCAGGAAATCATTGTATGGTTTGAGGCAATCTCCCAGACAATGGTTCAAGAAGTTTGATTCCTTGATGGTGAGCCAGAACTTTGTAAGAAGTGAGTATGATCATTGTGTATACTTCAAAAGTTTCAATGGCATATTCATTATCTTAGCTTTGTATGTCGACGATATGCTTATTGCAAGCAAAAGCATGGAAGAGATCAACAGGTTAAAGGCTCAAATCTCTAGGACGTTTGATATGAAGGATCTTGGAGCAGCAAAACATATCTTGGGCATGGGGATACATAGAGACAAGAAAAATGGTAAGCTTTGGTTATCACAACAGAAGTATGTGGAGAAAGTACTTGAAAATTTCTCTATGAACAATGTGAAACCTGTTAATGTTCCACTAGCTTCCCATTTTAAGCTTTCTTCGGTTTTGAGTCCTAGCACTGCTGAAAAAACGCAGTATATGTCTCATGTACCATATGCAAATGTTGTAGGCAACTTAATGTATGCGATGGTAACTAGAAGATCTGACATTTCATGTGCAGTTGGAGTTGTCAACAGGTTCATGGCAAATCCAGGTGAAGAACATTGGCGAGTGGTGAAATGGGTGCTTCAATATCTAAGAGGCATAAGTGACCATTGCATCATCTTTAGTGGTAGTGAAAGATCGGTCTGTGGATATGTATATGTTGATTATGCAGGTGATTTGGACAAAAGAAGATCCACTATAGGTTATGTCTTTAGTCTTGCAGGTGGAGCAATTAGTTGGATGTGAAAGATTCAAGAAACAGTTGCATTATCCACTACCGAAGCAGAATGTATAACTGCTTCAGATGCCAGTAAAGAAGCAATCTGGTTAAATGGTTTGCTTGATGAGATTGGAAGGATGCAGGAGAAAGTGATTGTACTTTGTGACAGTCAAAGCGTTATTCACTTGGCTACAAATCTTGCTTATCATAGTAGAACCAAGCACATTGATGTAAGGTATCATTTTCTGAGACACATGATCGATGGCAGAAAAGTAGCTCTTCGAAAGGTCCATACGCGAGAGAATTGTGCAGACATATTCACAAACCCAGTTACAGTAGAGAAGTTGCGATGGTGTTTAGCTTCTCTTGGTTTGCAAAAAAGATGATGAATGGGCATGGGCAAGGGATTAAGAAAATTGTTGTCAAGGTGGAGTTTGTTGGAAGTTTGAGAACAAATTATGTAAATATGAGTAATAATTGTATTAGTTACTACTAGTTAGTCTTATACATAAACAACAATTATGTAACGGAGGAGGCATGTATAAAACTAGTGAATGCCCGAGAAATGTAAGTGTGGAGAATCATTGTTGAATTAATAGAGATTCCAATCCCTTGCCTTGTGGATGTTTCCTTGACACCTTGTCAAGGTTTTACCACGTAAATCCTGTGTTTTTATTTGTGTGTTTGGTTTCAGTTTTCAAGTCAGTTATGAATCTTTCTTGGTCTATGTGTAACTAAATCTTTGTTTCTTTCCTCATTTCCCCAATTATCACAACAGAAACTTGGGCACTAGAGGAACATAAGCCCGTAATTTGTGGTGACCATGCTGTGTAGAGGAGGGACCTACTAAAAACAAATGCTCATTTATTATCTCAATATGGTATTCTATATGAAAAGGAAACCCATATTGCTTTGGCAAGGTAGTCATTCTTTCTCTTTTTTTTCCTGTGGATATTTTAACAAGATTTATTTTATTTATTTATTTATTTATTTATTATTTATTATATATTATTATTTATTATTTTATTTATGTTTTTTCTTTTTCTTTTTTTTGGTATTGTTTTTCTGTATTGGAGAGCACTTATTCTATGTTCTTGTTCAAGCTTGGGTGCTGGTAGGAAACATTTTCCATGTTCTTGTCTTTTTCGGAGCTTGGGAGCTCTAGGAAACGTTTGAAAATTGTGGGGAGTTTCAATGAGTATTTTGGAGCATTTCAAAAGCTTCACTACAATTGATTTTGGTACGTATTTTGAACAGATATTCACTTTTTGAGTACTTTTGAGTACCTATTTTGACCGGAAAAGTTACTATTTATTTATTTTCTAAGTGATACATGGGCTAGACTGCTCTGTAAAGCTATAGAGACCTAGGGATGTAGCAAAGATTTCAACAAAATATGGACAATTGCATTTCTTGCTAATTTCTATTGCAAATCTTGAAGTTCAACAATTGCAAATAAGTCTACTTTCTTGAAGCTTATTTTAAGATTTAAGGATAAGACTCAACAAATCACAGTGATGGTCAAAAAGAGAAAGAGTAGCGTGTTAGTCGGTTTCATTTTATAAATTTCCAAACTTGAATTTAGAAGTTAAATATAATATAAAGTTGCATGAAATCACATAATAATCAAGTAGTTCCTCATGTTTCTTTGCTAATAAGAAATTTCACTGATAAATTATTAATAGATTAATATTTTCAATTTTTTTTAACAATATTTCAAAATTCAATCTTTTACAGAGTTAATTAACAAAAAGAATCTGCATCAAAAATTAATCAATAAATTATAAAATAAAAATAAATAAATATGAATTTTTACTTTTAATATATTATATTTTTCTCTCAACTATTATACCCGGAAAGTTAGACAAAGTTGCCCATGCCTACCAGAAAACTCGTGCATTGGATTCTCTTCACACAAGAAGGTGTCCGGAAGTCAATTGTTGCTTTCACGTAACTTCAGCGATCTATGAAATGGTTCATATAATTTACCCAGTGAAGATCATTTAAGAAAGTGAGATAGAAATTAAAAGAAACCTTAGGAACAAAAATTAAAAAAAGTAGATGAAAATATAAAAAACATAAAATAAAAAATTAATTAATAGAAAGTTTAAAGAAAACAAAATTGAAGGATAATTACACTTCTAACTAAATTCCTTTAATCAATGAAATATCGGCGGCATATTGAGAAGTTACAAATTCTAGAACTTAATAATGCATTTGCTCTAAATTCCAATTGACCAAAGAAATTTGGGTGTCATATTTACAAGTATGAACTCGAAAACTATGCATCATGCTGGAACATATCGCTACTTGTGATAAGAGATACGACCCTTTCTGAATGGGCTCCACTGACTATTTTTTCGACACAGAACAAATAAATAAACATTCTTCCTTATATAATCACGTGTCTCTATATTATAGACCTGACAGCATTATACGTGTCAGGTACAAAATATAAATATAAATCACCACTTTTTAAAATTTGTTGATTTAAAATATAAAATATGACACTAAAAAATCTCACTTTAAAGTCCATTGATAAATACAAACCAAATTTTCATTCTTTGAAATTCTTTTAACCATCAAAACCACTAAATTAGAGTGGTGGGTGTATTTTTTCTATATGTGAAACCAAAATCTAATTAATAGTGGTGGGTGTATATTTTTATATGCTCATAGTTTTAATTGATGTCTTAGGTGATAAGTTTTTTTAAGGCTTCCCTGTTGAAAATATTTACTTGAAATTATTGATAAGATTTCCCAAAGTTTTTATAAATTTGAGTTGGGGTTTGTGAGGTCTTAACCAGTATTTCTTATTGAGATAAGTGGATTTTTGTGAAGTCTCAATATAAATAAAGGCAAGGGAAATTTGAGTTGGGGTTTGTGAGGTCTTAACCAGTATTTCTTATTGAGATAAGTGGATTTTTGTGAAGTCTCAATATAAATAAAGGCAAGGGTAAGGGTAAAGTGTTAGTAGTAAAATAGGGATTAAGAATGAGATTGTTATTAAATATAAAAATGGTTGTTAAATTATTTTGAGTTGGTTAATTATAATTAAAAATTAAATATGGATGAAACTATATAAAGAATTATGTTTTTCTCTAAAATTTTATATTGATAAAATTTGTTGTTAGATAAATTTGATTTACTAAATGATTAAGGTTATTATATAATAGGTATTACATGTGGTTAAAGTTTTTAAGGATTTTTTACTTAGGGTATCTAAAGTAAATCATGATATTATGGTTTATGTTGTGCATTGTATGTGATTATAATATTATTATTTATATTATTTTTTTAATATTAACAATTGGTATCGCAACAAAGGTACTAGATTAGTTAATTGAAAAGTTTTTAGAAGTTCTACAAAATAAATTAGAGTTATCATATAAAAGAGATTTGTTGTTAGCTATAGGTTGCAATAGATCTATTCTAGACATTGTTGTGTGTCAAGGTGGAGGCCACGTTGTCCAAGCAACCACAAAAAGCTAGTAATCTATATCTAAGGAGTGGAAAGGTTCTTGGTAGTCAACCATGATGCCTCGAATGTTGCTAGAACGAACCATCCATTTACTAATTTTTTTGGAACCATGAGTAATGAAAAATGTTTCCTTGTGCATAAACGATAATGTTTTTACCTTTAGGTTCATTTCAAAATAAGTGTGAATTAGGTAAGTAAGAGCTCTCACTATTTTGGATTCATCAGTAATATTTATATACAACTAGTGGATCTCATCTATTTTGTTAAGATCTCATCTATTTTGTTAAGAGATGAATGATGATGAAATTTATTGATCTCATCTATTTTGTTAAGAGGATGAATGATGGTGAAATTTATTTCCTTAAATTGCATCAACGATATACGTTGATATATTCATCATTTCAAAATAAGTGTGAATTAGGTACCTAAGAGCTTTCACCGTATTGGATTCATTGGTAATATTTATATACCAACAAGTAGATCTCATCTATTATGTTAAGAGGATGAATGATGATGAAATTTATTTCTTTAAATTGCATTAAATTTATTTCTTGAAATTTAAATTTTACCAATAATATACGTTGATATATTCATCATAGTGTTAATGTAGATTTGATATATAAATTATTTTTAACTAGTTACATAGATATTATCCCTCAAGTGTTGCTTCATTGTCTATGAACATCCATAGCCTTGATGGAGTCATGATAAAATCATAGAACTTCCTCCCCTCCTATTAAGCATACATAGCCTTGATGGAGTCATTATGACATCATAGAAATTGCTCTACTCCTATTAAGCATCCATAGCCTTCATGGAGTCATGATGACATCATAGAATTTTCTCCCCTCCTATTAAGCATCCATAGCCTTCATGAAAGCATAATGACATCATAGAACTTGCTCCCCTCCTATTAAGCATCAGATATATTTGCATGTTCCCTAGTTTGATTGTGCTTTATTTCTCAACTCTTTCTTGTTAATTTAATATATATTTAAATATAACCGATGGGAAGTGATGACCCTATTTTTTCTTTTATTTTTTATTTTGTTAGGGGATGACTGTCAGCGATTGAGATTTCCTATAGCTTACTATAATTGGCTAATGAAATAATCTTTATTGATTTTTGGTCCTCAAACTTTAACATTTCACTCTTCTTGCGAGTAGTTGTTACGTGTATGGGTGAATCTCCTATTAGATGAGACTTAATCACCAACCAATATGTAAGAACAACCAATTAGTAGCCATTCTACCAGCTCATGGTTCAATTGTCAATCCTTAATTTATCTTCAATCAAACCCTTCAATGTATATGCCAATTAATTTAAGCATGCTTAAATGTGTATAGTGATATTAAAGTGAGATAATATGACAGGTAAACATATATAAAATTGACCACAATGGATAAGTTTAAAACAAATAAATTGAAAATACAAATTGCCTTACAAAAAAAATTGTGAAAGAAAATTATTTACCAAAAAAGAGAAATTGTGAAACAAAATTTTACATCCACATTCATAAACAAAAATGAAATGCAAATCCAAAAACATCATTATAAACCAAAAATAAAACTTAGCACAAAACCAAAATACAAATTAAAAAATAAAATCTTTAATAAACTATTAATAAAAAATAAACAAACCGAAAATAAAATTCTTTTAATTACATTTACCTTTAAATTCAATTTCAATAAACCAACAAAATACTCATACTACTCCTTAAACCAAAACCCTCCAAAAATATAATAATTAAAACTAAACAACTTTAAACCAAGCGATTATTTTTAAAAAACAAATAATCAATTTTATTATAGTTATTTTTAATTAATAATAAAATTATAATAAATTATTATTATATATCTAAATTTTATTAATATTTTTAAAAATATTTATAATGAATGGATTGTTAATTATATTTTGGGAGCAATCATAAATAAAAAAATTATAATTAATTATTATTTATATATTAAAATTTTATTCAATAATTTTTAAAATAATAATTGACTTGGTTAATTTATAATTTTGGAATTAATAAAAAGCGAGGTTAAATCCACTCCAAAACCAACACTTCTAATGTAAATAGTATTGAAAAATATCCCATTCAAAATTAAAAAAGATCGTAGAAATAAAAGTCAAAAGTAAAATGTAGTGTATAGGGAATGAAATGAGAAGTCGTTCGTACATGCGTCAGCTACAATCGTATGACTTTACGTTAACCATTACAACAAGTGACTAGCTGTGTTCCCACTTGCATTACCTGCGTATGGTGAGAGGCTATGCTTATGGCACTTCTCGTTTTTAATTTATTCTCGTTTTGTCCATTCAGCAATGTGCAGTCATAAAAAATGCAGAGCAGTGATGGAGGAGGTCACGAGATCGAACCTGAAGCTGTCAATGCCCTCACAGAACCGTATTGAAGGAACAAGCGTGGCAATTAATTATTAGTAAATATAATTTTCATCGGTTGAATTTTACTATTATTTCTTTATAAATAGTTGAAAAGAGGGAATTAACGCCACCCAAATCTGACATTCAACCCTACTAAAAGCGATATTACAGACCACAGATTAGAATGGACAGCCACTGCTTCCAGGTTTAGGATTTTTGTTTTTCGGATATATGATTCTTAAAAAAATTAAATTTTAGTATGTTTTTTCTTTTTCCTATACATTGGCTTAATACACTGTTAAGGTATGGGCATGTCAAAATTTTGTAAGTTTTGATTTCTATACTCAGTCTCCAAGAACTATTTCTGTTATACAGGTTGTTTATGGACAATTACAGTTTGTCAACTATAAGGAATGTGCCATATACTATCAGTTATATACCTTTGCAATATATCCAAGATAATGTATATGTATATTCCTCCAAATGAATACAATATATATAGTTTTTTTTCATGCTGAAAAAAAAGACCACTGATAATTATTGAATAATTGGGTATTGGATCTCAACAATATGAATTTTTTTTTTTTTTTTTTTTTTTTTTTTTGGGCAAATGCTAAACTATTTATATTAAGAAAAGAAAAAGATATGTACAAGAGGTCGAAACCTCTGAGAGCGCGTGAACAGCTCTCTAACAAGTTTTCCAGACCACAATTGGTGTTTACAGGCCTTGACACAGTGCCTGTACTCAAAAATACATTTCTAGTCTACTGAATTGGACATGATGACTTGGAATTAACAAAATGCAAGAACAGAAGCTGACAAGACAAAAATAGAATCTGACTAGACAAACCAGAAGCTGACTAGACAAAACCATGATGCCTGAAAGGAGAGGGAAGCTGGAGAGAGGACACACGTCCAGCATCCGAACAGTTGGCGCAGGCTGAGCGTAGGTGGCAGAGGACACACGTCCATGAACCAATAGCAGGCTGAGCGTAGGTGGCATGCAGGACGCTACGTGGGCAGATACCAAAACACTCGTAACCAAAAGAGCAAGGCCGAGCTGACCACAGGTGGTCATCGCAACAGAACCAAAACACCAAAAAACACAGGAGAGGAACCTTACTCCTTCCCCGCTTCGGCAGCCACCTTATCTTCATTTTCCTTCTACTTGGTAGCTTGCTGCTCGGCTTCCCATTCCGCTTCCTCTCTTGCAGGATCAGGCACAAATTCAATTTCCATGCCGCACGGAATATCCTCTAGTCTCAGAACGCCTGGAGGGAGAATGGGATACAGTCGACCTCCAAAGAAACACCCAGGCTTCTTGTCTTCCTCAGGTATCTTCTTAGCTGCCGAACTGGTGATTTCCATATCGATAAGGCTACAGATTTCCCTAAGGGTTTCATTCTGCTCCTTGGACTGAAAGCCTGTGCTATCCTCTTCGGGCTTGCTCTGAGAGGAGGGTTGGTAGGTGCTTTCCTCCTGGCTGCCACTCTGAGAGGAGTTGTTGGAGCTTAGCTCCTGCTCCTCAGAAATACCCTTACCCTTACCCTTTGCTTCGTCTTCCTTCGTAAACACCACAGTGATTAAGGTTGAAACTATAGGCTTGTTGGTGCGACGAATGTATCTGAACGTCACCATCTGCACCGAG
The DNA here is from genome assembly GCA_000404065.3 of Pinus taeda. Classification (NCBI taxonomy): domain Eukaryota; kingdom Viridiplantae; phylum Streptophyta; class Pinopsida; order Pinales; family Pinaceae; genus Pinus; species Pinus taeda. Next base: position 240,201 of record APFE030900940.1, on the reverse strand, counting down.
TTATCGGTATCTGAGTCGGAATCGGCATAACCAGGGGTGCTGGGTGAAGCATAAGCCAACGGGGGGACCCGTCGAGCTCTATGAACGCCCCTGCCACCAGGTTTCCTGCCCCGACGCAGCGAGGCATGACCACGAAGAGGCATTCTCAGCCTGCCGAAATGAAACAGAGTTTTCTTGACTCGGCTTTCAGTGAGAAGATGAGACAGAGGGGACCAAATCTCACTCTGCTCCTTGCCTCTGAAGCGAATCTTCTTCACACTCACACCCCCCTTCTCTACCCACAAACCCACATTCTCTTGCAGCGCAGAGCCGAGAATCTTTGCCTGTTCAGACAGGCTCATCAAACTAAAATCTCTGTTCCCAAACATTCTGGCAGCTTCTACCTTAATTCCTTGGTAGCTCGGGCTGTAGGAATGGCAATGAATGCCATTGAATGTGCGTTTAATGAGCTTCATTAATCGCAGGTCCCTTCATCCCGAAGACGTTGCGTGACTGTCACGTGGCTGGCATCAAACAACGTGTCACCCGCATCCGGGTAGTTCTTTGCTTCTATTTGCATGTCACTATTCAGGATTTCCTGGAAAGTTGCTCGTTCTGATTCTGAAACAATAACCTGAGGGGTTCCTTCCTGGTGCTCCTTGCCATGCTCTGCCCCTAGGTTGGCCAGGAAGTCAGCTGCTCTATTCCCTTCCCTTCTGGTGTGCTTAAATGAAGTGGCCTTGTTGTTCTGAAGCCAAGTCTGTAGAGACTCCAGTCTGGTTGCCATCCTCCAACTCCTACTAACCTTCTGGGCTGCAGAGCCCTGCTGAATTTTTGAAGCCATGTTAATTATGATTTGAGAATCTCCTTCTGCTATGAGGGGGATGAAATTCTGATGATGAGCAATTTGGAGTCCTTGCCATAGTCCTTCCAACTTTGCTGCATTGTTAGTGTTCCAACCTATGGATCCAAAGTAGACTTTAAGAGGGATTCCTTGAGAGTTTCTGATAACGCCTCCATATCCTGTTATACCTGGATTGCCTTTGGACGCTCCGTCGAAGTTGAGAAGATAGGTGTTTTTAGGGGGAGGAGTCCAGTTGGTGAGCGTTTTTTTTCCTTTCATGACAGAGGTACCTTGAGCTGACTTGGGAGTAGTGATTTGGAATTGCCAATTGTTCCAAATAGCCTGCTCCTGATTGTTGGAGGGCAAATCCTCATGGGACCAGCCTTTGATCGATAGAGTTTCCTGAAGGTTCTGCTTGATGATGGTCCAGACTTGCTCCAGATCCATAGCCTGATCTTTAAAAACTCTCCGATTTCTTTCTTTCCAGATGTTCCACATTACTGTGCCTGGAATGATTTGCTAGAGGGTATTGAGAATGTTACACTGATAGGGCTACTCTGGCCAAGATCGGAGTGTGTTGTTTATATCACCCTGGATTCTGACTTCCTTTTGGCAACGAAAGGAGACTTTCTCCCAAATTCTGCGACTAAGGGGACATAGGTGCATAAGATGTGCTGCTGATTCCTCCTCTATTTTGCAGTTAAGGCATATTGAGGGTCCTGCAAATTTCCTCTTTCTTAGATTATCCCAGGTAAGAGTTTTGTTGTGCGACAGCAACCAAAGGAATGTGGAGATCTTCGGCCATATGGGAGGTTGCCAAATTCGCTCCCATATTTTATCTTTGATGTATTTTCCTTTTATGATAATGTGGTAGGCTTCTGTGGATGTGAAAGTTCCTTTCTCTGCATAGCCCCATCTTAGTGAATCTGGTCCGTCCTCCTTAATTATTTTCCTCTTTTTTAGCTCCGCTGCTAAAGCTATCTGAACCTCCGCTGGGCCATGGGGTAAGATAGCGCTGGCTTCCTTCCATTCACGATGATCAGAGGTGTTATTAGTTGTCCAGAATTGATTGATCGTTTCTTGTTGTATGAGATCCTGATTGGGGATGTCTTGAAGGATGTTATTTATGCTGGGTAATTGTTGCCATGAGTCTGTCCAGAAGCGTGCTTCACATCCACTCTTGACTTCCCAAAAGCTATGTTGTTGTATGAGGTCCCTGTTGAGAATTGCTGAGTTCCATATAGCTGAACCTTTGCTGATTTCTGTCATTCTTACTCGCTCCACCAGAGGCAGATTGTTGGCATATTTCGCAGTCCAGATTTGTGCCCATTGGGTATCTGGATACGTTAGCCATTTCCACCATATTTTGGCGCCCATGATCTTATTGCTATGTTCAGGATCACGTAGGCCTATTCCTCCTCCAATTTTTGGGATGCATGCTTTCTCCCACTTAACTAGAGCCCATTTCCTGTTTGGACGAGAGCAACCCCATAGGAAATTTCTCTGTAATTTCTTAATAGCTTTGAGGATCCATTTTGGGGCTGCCAGTATAGAAAATAGGTATAATGGCATTGATTGCAGGACGACTTTAATTAGAACCATCCGACTGGCCATATTTAGTGATCTGTGAGTCCAAAGAGATAATTTGGCTTCTAAATTTTCCAAAAGGGAGGTCCATGAGGAATGCTTCCTGGCATAAGCGAAGAGAGGTACTCCGAGGTATTTGGAAGGCAAAGAGGCAATGGAAAAACCGAGGATCCGGGCAATGGCTCGCTGAGTGGTTGGGTGCGTATTGAAGAAGAATATCTGGGATTTAACTGACTTTATGAGGGTACCGGAAGCTTTAGAGAAGAGAAGGAGCAGAGAATTTAGAGCGCGGGCTTCTTGGACTGAGGAGTAGCCAAAGATCATGTTGTCGTCGACAAATTGCTGGTGTGAGACGGTGGGGGCTTGGTGGAGGGTGATGCCTTTAAGTTCTTGGGATTGAATGGCATTTTTAATACTTCTACCCAGGCCTTCCGCCATTATAATGAATAGAAAAGGCGAAAGGGGATCCCCTTGTCTGATGCCTCTGGAGGCGCGGAAGGTTGAGGTCGGAATGCCATTTATGAGGATAGAGAAGAATGCAGAGGATATTAGGCTACTGACCCATCGTATCCAAGCATTATCAAAACCAAATGCCTTTAAGACCTTTTGCATGTAATCCCAGCTTATACTATCAAAAGCTTTTGAGAGGTCGATTTTGAGGAGCATACCTGGTTTTCTTGATTGCTTAAGGGAGTGGATAATCTCATGAGTGAGAATTATCCCATCCGTTATTTGACGCCCTTCCACATAGCCGGACTGTTCTGGAGATATGATGTGAGGAAGCACTGGTTTTAATCTTAATGCCACCACCTTAGATACAATCTTGTAGATGATGTTGCATAAGGCTATTGGTCTGTACTTATCAGGCTTGTTAGACTCCTCCGATTTAGGTATTAAGGTGATGAAGGCTGCATTTAGTCCTGGGTACATCCATCGCATGCTGCGAGATTCTTCTGCTACTTGCCATACTTCCCATTTGATTAGTTCCCAAAAGTAATGAAAGAAGTTTGATGTAAATCCATCAGGGCCTGGGGCTTTACCTGCTTTGAGGGAGTTGGCTGCTGTTTCCACTTCCTGCAGGCTGATCGGCTTGAGAAGCAGGGTGTTTTGCTCCTCTGTTATGAGACGCGGGATGTGCTTCGTGATGTCTTCTATGGCTGCTGCTCGATTTATGTTAGGCTCCTTACTCATTTCCTTCAAGTGTTGTATAAATTCGTGTTCAATCTCTTCCTGGGTTTCCACTTTTTCTCCCTGAGCGTTGATGACTTGTGATATATGATTTCTCATTCTCCTTTGGACAGTCGATTTATGAAAGAACTTGGTGTTTTTCTCTCCTTCTTTGAGCCATCTGATTCTGGATTTTTGTCGCCATAAAACCTCCTCCTGTTTCTCCCTTTCTAGAAGTTTGCTTTCCATGTCTTGTTCTTTTTGTGCCAGTTCTTCTGAGCGCCCCTCTGAAATGATTTTTTGTTGTGTCTGTTTGATCCCTTGTATAATCAGCTCTTTCTCTTTTAAAATATGGCCAAAAGTATTTGTGTTCCATCGTTTGATTTCGGCTTTGAGCATCTTCAGATTTTTTTGGAATCTTGCCATTTTTGTAGGCGCAGTTGGGTTGCTATTTTGCCATGCCTTCTGAATGAAATCCTTGAATTCTGGGTGAGAAAACCAGAATGCTTCAAATCTAAATGGTCTTTTGATGCTATTTCCTGGCCGATTCCAATGCAATTCTATTGGCCAGTGGTTAGATCCAGAGAAAGGAATGATGTGTGTTGTAAACTCGCCTCCTAGATGGACGGCGTTGTCAGATAAGAGAAATCTGTCCAGGCGGGACGCGATTTGTAGAGAGGCAACGCGCTTGTTCGTCCAGGTGAATAGGCCATTAGCCGTGGGAATATCTATCAGCCAGTTATTTTGAATGAAGTCTTTGAGTAAGGTGCCATCTCTGTTGATCCTGCATCTGCCTCCTTTTTTTTCCTCTGATGAAGCTATCATGTTGAAATTGCCTCCCAGAATCCAGAGCGGATGTTGCCTACCAATATTGAGCTGAGATATGTTTGCTAGAATTGCTGCTTTCTGGGGACCTTCTTGAGGGAAGTAGACATTAGTTATGTGGCCATGGATGTTTGTGCCCATGATATGAAACTATGCCTGTATGAAATTTTTGTTTGCATGTGTATTATTTAATTGTATTTTCCCTGCATCCCAGAGGATTGCCAATCCTCCAGAGGCTCCTTGTGCGTCTACAGTGGTGACTTGTCCTCCTGGCCAAGCTGTTGCTGCGATTCTTTCCAAGATGGTCGAGTTGTATTTTGTTTCATGTAGGAACAAGATAGATGGTTTGTCTTCCATGATCAAGTTTTTGAGGAGTTTTCCTTTCTTGGGGCAGTTCAGCCCTCTAATATTCCAGGAGATCAACTTCATTGAGAAGTTTTAGGGTTGGTATTGAAATATTTGGTGAGTTTGGCATATCTGCCTGACTCCAACAAAACTTCTCCAATCTTGATTGTTCTTTCTAGAGTTGTCTTTCTGCCTCTCTTTTTGCTGTCTTTGTATATAAATTTACCATCCCATTGGCTACCTGTCTGGATTCCAAGTGAATATTTCTTTTGAGCCTTTTTCAGAATTTCTACCAGATTGTCAACTTGTGTTTCAGGGATTTTATCGAAGTTACCTGTCTTGCATGCTAGTTCTAATCCGAGAAGGTCCAGTTCCCCCACATCGATTGTTTCACTATCGTCTTCCATGAACTGTGCCTCTTGCGTGTTGCCTTATGCTTCCTTTCCTTTGTCCTGTGTGTGAGATGGGTTATCTATCTCCATATCCGGGTTGGACCAGGTTTCTGTAACCGGCTTTTCTTTTCCGCCGTCTTGGTTCTTCATGGATGCTTCTGGCAGGTTGGATTTGAAGGTTTTTGAGTTCGATTCGGGCATTTCCGGTTGATCTTCTTGCGCTAATGTCTCAAAACTGTTGCTTGTTGACGGTTGAGATTTCGCTGCCTTCTCTGTCTTCTCTTTTGGAATGGCGGGAGTCTTTTTGTGTCTGCTTCTTCTGTTAGTTACTTTGGTGAACCCATCCTGATTTTGTGGTTCTTGTTTGCTTGGAACCTCAGGCTTAATATTTAGTGGGCAGTCTCTGAAGAGATGTCCCAGAGTATGACATCGCCTGCAGCGGAACGGGACGTGCTCATAGTCTAGGACCTGGATCCAATCTCGGTCTTCATGAAATAGGCGTATTGTGTCTGGAAGAGGCTGTTTCAGGTCCATATAGACACAGATTCTGGCATAAGAGGCATAAGTGGTGTGTCGCACCGCCTTTGTTTCTTCAGCTACTTTGACGAAGTCACCCAGCGCTGATCCAAGGGCTTTTAATGAGTCTTCCCCCCAATATTCCCACGGGAGTGAGTATAAGCGAATCCAGACTGGAGCATAACTTAGATCTTCAGTATCTGGGTTGAATCTAGCCTTCCATTCTCTAAGGAAAAGCCCTACTGAGTTGAGGAAGTAAGGCCCTCCTTCGAAAACTCTGTTTCTATCTTCAAGACAGTTGAAGATGGCTGTGAAAAAACCTTTTGGCCCTATTAAGAGGGTGATTTCTCCCTTGGGTTTCCAAGTTCTGTTTATCCAGTTTCTTAAAGCCCTCTCTGTGGGCCAAAGTCCCATAAATTTGCATATAAGGGCATGGTCTTGCATAAACTGTATACGGGCATTTATACTATGTCCTGGTAATTCTACTTCTGGCCTGTGAGCTGCCACAGGTTTGCAGGTGGAGGATCTTACCGTATTGGCTGCATTGCTGTTGTTAGCCGTTGTTCCTTCAGCTGTCGTGTTATGGACTGAGACATCATCAGTGGTGACCTCCGATCCTTGCTGGTTTCTGCCGCCGTGCGGCTCTTTGTTGCCCTCCCCCAGCGGGGAGTCCATTGGTTTGAAACGCCCAGACTCCGTCCGAGCAAAACGCTGCCACTGTCAGGTCAGTGCGACACAGAGCAGTGCAGCCTGCCGCCGCAGGTCTAAGCAAACCCTAGTCGCTTACCGTAGCCATTGTCGCCTTGCTCCCGTTCGCCCTCAAGTATAAAAAACCAAAATATATTAATAACATAAAACTATTTAGAAAAACCAAATAAAATATTTCAATATCCATATTAATTAACATAATTTTATATTTCAAGTATAAATATCATTTATATTTCTTAAATAAAAAACTAATTCCACTGTATAATATGTTTATAAATTTAATAACATTAACAAATATACACATATTTACTAATAAAATATGCATCTTACATAAATGTAAACTAAATAATTAGTAAATAGTTTTATTATATTTAATATTACTATTAATAATTTTTTCCAAAAACATACTTTCATATAATTGTAATCTTATTAATTTAACTACCTATATAAACTTATACTGTATTGAATGTGTTAATATCAATTTAACATAAAAATAAAAATAATAGCCTTTATATATTAAGAATATATAATCAGACACTAATTCCAATAAAAATTAAATACTACGAATTAATAGATAGTAAATTTGAATTACCTTATTATAAATCATTTTTAATCATATCTTATTAATAATTATATTTTATCTGGATAAATCTTTATTATCTTTCACTAATTACTCAATATGTTTATATATAAATATAATATTATGTTATATTATAAACCATGTTCAAAAATAAAGACATGTCTATATAAAGGGAAAAGATTCAGCATTACTCCATATATTCAACAAGTGTGGAGGGGATCAAATACACAATTTTTTTACCACGGATCTTAATAAATTTGATTGTTTTCAATCTTGGTAAATATGGATCTCTAGATCATTGATGGCAGAGAGGGATCAAACCTTCCAAAATCCAAGTGTAACACCCCAATTGTTGTGAATATTTGTTTTAATACTAGTTACTTTTTACTTTACAAGACTTAGTAACTCATGATGTAGTGAAAGAGGCCTAGTAAAACTTTGTATCTAAAAGACAAATTTTATTTGAAGGAAATGGTGACACGTTTATGAATGTTGGGCGAGTGAACCAAAAATAAAAATAAAAGAGAAATTAAAAATATATTTTTAATCCTTGAGAAAGAAAACCCCATCTCATTTGGAAAATATCCACAAGTGGAATATGATGGCTAGAGGATAGAGAGAAAATATGATTTGGTCTCATACCTTGCATAATAAGTTGTGAAGGTTGGCAAGACTTTGCTAGGCTAAGGCTAAGGGGGTTTTAAGCTGGACATAGAGCCAATGGAACCTTGGATATAGAGACAGTCGAACCCTTGGAAAAGTGTTCTAGACTGAACTAGTGTGGTCTTGAGGTTTATGAACAACCCAAATAAAAATTGTATTTCTAAACTGTCTAAAGGGAAAAATATTAGGGGTGAATTATTGGGAGAAAATTGGATTTGATTTCCAGTCTCATGGTATTGTTCTTCCCCATTAATCTTCCTGCGAGACTCGATATGACATATAAGTACTTTTGTGATGTTTAACTCTTTTTTTGGTTTCTTTATACAAGAATTCTACATTATAATGAAAAAGGATTTTTATTATGCTAAAATAAATATTTGTGTCATAAGAATAAAGAGAATTTAATTCTAATAATTTTATTATAATTTCAATAATGTTCTTTCATTTAAGAGTTATGTGTTGATTTTTTTCACATATTTGAATATAAAAATCTATAATATATTCAATTAAGTTTATTTGATTAGAGAATTATATGTTATATAATAATTTAAAGTCTCAATTTTTGTTACCATTATTAACAAGGATTCATATTAAAAGGTTTTATGTTGTATTATAGCTTTATGGCTTTCATAATATAAGTTGTTAGGATTTTCACTTGATACAAAATATTCAAGGGATTTAAAAATTTATAGTTTTGAATGGTTACATTTAAATTCCTAATGAATTTCCTTAAGCCTGATTTGGGTACATCATAAACACTAAATAATTTTTTTTGTGGTGGAAACTAATTTTATATTTTTCAAATATATTGCTATTGGTTATGCCATTTTTAAAGTTTTAATCTTCTATTGATATTTAAATTGTTAGATATGGATTTAGTTTATGAAGGATGTTGATATATACCTCACTTGATATTTTCAAAATAGGGAAAAATGAACATAAATGCAAAATTAGCTATAACCCCTCTTGTTGAGACTAACCAAAATTTGAAGTTGGAGGGCATCTAATATTTTGTGGTTTTGAGTATGGCAAGTGTGGCTTTTGTGCACAATCTTATTGTATGTAAAAATGAAAAAAAAAATGATCTAATTTAATTTTCTTAAAACATTCTTTTCAATAAATTATAAAGCATAATAATTTATTTGTTTTCAAGATTTTTTTGTTGGAAACTATTATTATTTTTAAATTTAAAAGTTGATTGAAAATAAAACTCAAAAAATGAAATTTTAACATATTTATATTCTAAATGATAGTCATGCATACATAAAGAAGAACACTAAACGTGAAAATTATTTATGCATATTATTTATATGTATTTATGCTTATCCATTTTGAGTTTCCTAACATTCGGTAAACTTGCTCTATGTAGCATAAAAATGACAAGAAAAATAAACTAAAAATAATTAAATATACATATAAAAAAACAATGTGATTTTATACATCCATATATATTTAAACATTCAGATTCACGTCAGTTTTTAATAAATATCTTCAGCTAGTGGTTTTCCAAGGGTTGAGAAATATACACAAACTATAGATAAACTAAGATTTTTATTGTGAGAGATGCAAGTTCATCATTATGGTCAAAATAATGCAAGGTTAAGATGAAGATGACATTAAGGATAACAACAAACCCCATAGCCCTGCAAGGCCAACCCAATACCAGTAACTCTCAGTGAAAAACCCACGCGATTCCAACAATTTGACTCCAATATCATAATTTGGCTGCAAAATTAGAACAAAATAACACACAAATAGAATTTTTTCACCCATGACGTGATTTGTTATAAAAGCATTATCCCGCAATAAATCACGCAATCCATACCTTTTTCCACCTTGTTGCGAGGAACGGTTTCACTGCAACATTGTTTTGAGCATAGGATAGAGGAGATAACGAGTACCCCCATATCCACCACCTTTTAATATCGTTTGTTTGTCAATATTAAAAAACATTAAGGGTCTGTATTGGAATTTATCGTATTTATTTTATTATTCAATTTATGATGAGGTCCAATTTGTGAGACAAGATTTGAACTGTAGGCCAACCTCACTAAGCTAAGGTATTACAATGGATCATACAACTCTTAAAACATCAAGCTTTTAGTGTTTCCTATCTTTACGAAGTTGGGATTTGAATTGGTTATTCTATTAATAAAAAAATTATTGATATATTATTTTGAATAAAATTTTAGTAAGATATAATGATTGAAGTGGCTTCATAGAGACACATAGGACAAAGAGGGCTTATGAACACTCAAAAATCAAAGTGCTAAGAATGATTTCGACCTAGGATCAACGCATAGATCTCGTCATCTTGATCATGGAGGTGTGAACAGTTCATCAATCTGAGCTCATATGAGGGATAACGGGACAGTCAAAGTTTGGCTGGGGCCAAGTTTAAGTGTCCTACAATTCGATCAACCTCGAGGCATGAACCTAGCTCCCGAAATCAGTTGAAATTGTGGCCTCGTTAATTTGCACAATGACCCTTATTTTCTAAAGTTTTTAAAAACACCCCTCTTTATATATAAATCAAAAACAATATATATGAGGTGGCAGACCACCACCCCCACCACCCTCAAAAATATACATAAAAAAACAAAATTTATAATTTTGGGTCGACGAGCCATCACCCTCGCCGACCCTCCCGCAACTGCAACTATATAAAAAAAAAAAACCAATTTTTAATGGGTTGGCGGTCATGATCCCGCTCGACCCTCCAACCCTCAGCATATCTATATATATATTATAATATATATATATATATAATATACTATATATATATAATTATATATATCTTATATATATATATTATATAATATATTACATTGTATTAATAGGCGTGGGGCACTAGCCATTGGCGGTGGACCCGGCCCACACGCCCGAAAACCACCTTAGATTGCATGCCAAAGCACGAGATTATGGGACCGGGGGGTCGAACTCGCCTGGCCCACATGGCCAAGCCCCAAGCGGGTAGCCCCAAAACAAAGTCAAACCAAATATTATATGTGCCAAAACCAAAACAAATACGCCTAACAGCGTACGTTACATGCAAAGGAGGGTATGGGGGTGGGCCTTGGGCCACCTGAGTTTTATTATAAAACAAAGTTTTGGTGTAAAAAAAGGAGGTAGGGCTTGACCGCCCGACCTCCTCCCTATTAACCAGGGTCATAACCACTACACCATAACAAATTTCTTGTTATATCTACCCTGAATTTTATATAAACAGTCATTTTCACTAGTGCACAGGAGGAAATGGAGGAACCAAGAGTGGGCACGCATTTCGAGGAAATTTATTTTTAATTCATTTTTAATGCAGAAACCATGAATTTTGCAGGGGGACCAAATTTCCATTTTATTAGAATTTGACAAATTTTATATGGATTCAACACCTCTCATCTCCACGAACAAAATGGCATTGCCCATTTCTCCATTAGAGTTCTGCATTTTTCGGTGATTTTCAGAATGCACATGGAACCATGATTTCAGTAAAAATAGGGAGCAGAACCATGAGCCTTGATATTTTCCTAACGAGGTAAATTTTTTCCATGTCGGAATATAGTCAAGTTTATACTTGTCTTTCATGGTTTTCCATAGGGATCGCAATGGTGAGATCAAATTCACCATCTGAGTTGTAGATTTCTAGTCCACCCATGGATTAGAATCTTTGAGGAATCCCGGGGGAATCTAAAAGATTGCTTAGGCCCCAGATTCTCAACCTCTCAGAATTTAGATTTTGGATAGTTGATTTTGCACTACTCGATGCCAAAAATCTGATGGTGCGTTAAGATTTGTCATTCTCTCATTTCATTTTCCAACCAATTTTCTAAGTACCAATGCAGATGTCCACATTCATGTGTGAGCAGTTATTTTCATGCGATCGATGGTCCAAACCACTTCAGCAGTTTGACATCCACTTCTTCAGATGGCCCCTGATTCTAAGGTATATGATGTGTTCATGTACTTCTTCTTTATGCATTATGCTACACAGATCCTTGATTGATGTTGATGGAGGATCTTGTTTTTTACATGTTTTCATGATTCCTTGCTTGATGTGATGCAGAATCTTCTATATGATGTACTTGCTGTCATGATTCATCATGTTATGTGTTGAGATCCCTTGTTGTAGGTTTATGGGATGCCCATGTTGTCATCATGCATGTTTTGCATTGAGATCCCTTTTATGCCATGTTAGCAGGATGCTAATCATGCATGTTTTTGTGTCATACTTATAGGAATATTTTGACTGAGAGTTCCTGTAGTGGAACATCTCTTAGAGCCACTGCTGCGTGAGGGAATTTTTCCTTATATGATATCAAAATTAGCTCTTGTGTACACCATTATTATTTACATCACTTAATGCAGTAGCCTACACCATCTTAACACAGGGGCCCGGAGATGTAGTCCCTCCTGGAAACTCCGTTATCAATGCTTATGTTTTCATGTGCTGATGATTGTTATACTCCTCTTCTTTTCCACATACATATGTATTCATTCACGCTCTTTCAAAAATGAAATTTAACACATCATGAAAGTAAAAGGTCTTGGAAGGGTTCTTCGTCACACCCGGACCTGGATCAAGTGGTATCAGAGCGGTCTTTATGATGATGTGAATTGCAGCATGAACAATGGAACATGTAGTGACAAAGGATGAAAATGTGATGTACAAGACCATGCTCAACATTTCCAAAAGAGTGAAATCATGTATGAAATTCTATAGAAAGAGACAGAGGAAAAGGAGCAATTGGAGCTTCAGTTGCAAGCCACAGAAGAGGCCCTGGAAGAATTGAAGTAAAATGAACATAATCTTCAAACAAATAATGTTGAATTGAAGATGCGTCTACATGAAGAGAAAAAGGGAAAAAAAAAATTGCTACGACAACTGCAAGCAAAGGACGAGGCCTTGGAAAAGCTGCAATGTAACCCATGTGAGGTAAAATGTAATTCTCCAAATTCTTGTATGTGTCATGATGATGATTTCGTTGTTTTTGAAAATCATACCACAGGAATTGGCTCCAAATTGTTAAAGAGAATGGGGTATGAAGGAAAAGGCTTGGTCAATAATGGCCAAGGCATTATCAATCCCATCAAAGTAGAGGAATTACCATGTCGGGCAGGACTTGGGTATGTCAGAAAGGAAGTTGGGGAATGTGCCATGATAGTTAGTGAACCACCAACAACGGATGATGAGAAACCCTCATCAGTTCTTTCCAAATCGAAAGAGGAGGTAAAAGATGTTGATTTTCTTTCGATTTCGTCTTCACATAGTATGATGTCTGTTGGAGATTTGGAGGTCCCAATTACAGGGACAAACATGAGGCTCCTTACAAGGATGAGACATAAGGACGAAGAAAAACTTGGTATTAATAACCAATGCATAACTTAACCATTGGAGGTTGGGTAGAGACCTTAATTTGTAGGCTCGAGCTACATTAAAGGAGAGTGCTCGAAGGTGTCAGAGTCATCCAAGACATCGATAAAATTGTTGAGGAAAGAGAATGATGGGAACACATCCCCATCATCCCACATCAGTGCCCATTGCAGGGAGAGAGCTGAGGCAAGCTCTCATCGCCATACTGACATTAGAGACAGCAAGGGAAGGTATAACCACTTTCAATCTTCAAATCTTCATTTCGATTATGGTCATGTTGATAATAATGAATGTAAAACATGGCATCGAAAAACACGCACCTTCTGTGAATTACCTAATCATACATTTTATAAGTGTTAGAAAAGAATGGCAGGACCCAAAAGGATGAGGCGTGAAAGACCCTACCAACAGCATGAAATGAAAGTTACAGGTTAAGCAGATATGGAGGAAGAAAACCTACTGCAGTCATTGCGACAAAAATGGCCATCAAAGAGCCACTTGTTGGAGGCTCCATCCAGAACAGTACCTTAAAGACTAAGCGCCGATGTGTGAACCAGGTAAAGCAGTTGTTCGACAAGAAAAACCACCACAAGGAGGTGACCCATTCACATTGATAAGTGAAAAATGGTTTCTAGACATTTTGTCATTTCATGGTCATACTTTGTAAATCATTTGTTCTATTTTAAAATGTAAAAGTGATGATGTGTTTTCCATCACTTGTTCAACAACAATGATGTATGGTCTTATTTTGAGTCGCATTTTACACTCTGAAAGTGATGCTATGTTTCCATCACTTGTCAAAACAATATTGTTTGGCCTTATGATTGTAAATCATGTGTTGCAATGTTGATGACTTTTCCATCACTTGTTGAAGCAACAATGATAGGTTGGCCTTGTTGTCGTAGCTAGGGTATTGCATCCATCTTATTGTAAACTTGACCACTGAGTATGTGTTATAAAAACATGGAAAGTGTGGTACATTTGGGTCATTAGTTGGTCATGTCAATCAAGCATATAATCTGCAAAACAATGTACTACAGGTTGCAGAGGTATTAGGTGTCAGCTCGTCGCTTAAGGCTTCGAAGAACAAAGGTGAAGGAGATGGAAGCGTTACCTTTTCAGGATGCTTGTGATGCAGACAGAGTACATAGAAGTTGCAAATTAGTGTTGATGTTTTTGGAGGACGAAAAGCTCCTTAGTAGGGAGGATTGATCCAGGTGACTCTAGAGAGATACACAAGACAAAGAGGGCTTATGAACGCTCAAAAACCAAAGTGCTTAGAATGACTTCGACCTAGGGCCAGAGCGTAGATCTTGTTGTCCTATTCGTGGAGGTGTAAACAGTTCGTCAACCCAAGCTTGTATGAGGGAGAACGGGCTAGTCAAAGTTTTGGTCAAAGTTGGGCTGTGGGCCAGGTTTAAGTGTCCTAAAATTTGACTGACCCCGAGGCATAAACCTAGCTCCCAAAATCGGTTGAAATTACAGCCTCGTTAATTTTCCCAATGACCCTTATTTTCTAAAGTTTTTGAAAACACCCCTCTTTATATATAAATAAAAAACAATATATATGAGGGGGTGGGCCACCACCCACGCCACCCCCAAAAATATACATAAAAAAACAAAATTTATAATTTTGGGCCAATGGGCCATCACCCCCGATGGCCCTCCCGCAACCGAAACTATATAAAAAAATCAATTTTTAATGGGCCAGCAGCCATGACCCGTCGGACCCTCCAACCCTTCGCATATATACTGTATCCCATGCTCTGTTGTGCATCTAAGGTGGTTTCAAGGTGTGGGTGGGTCCACCAGCGGTGGACCCAACCCACACCCTGAAACCACCTTAGATGCGCACCAGAGCATGGGATACAGGATTCGCGAGGGTCGAACTTGCCCTGCCCACGTGGCCGAACCCCAAGCGAGCGGCCCCAAAACAACGTCAAACCAAATATTATATGCGCCAAAACCAAAAAAAATACGCCTAATAGCATACATTACATGCAGAGGAGGGTACGGTGGTGGGCCACCCAAGGCGGGCCCAACCTCTTGAGTTTTATTATAAAATAAAGTTTTGGTGTAAAAAAAGGAGGAGCGAGGGTTTGACCACCCAACCTCCTCCCTATTAACCAGGATCATAACCACTACACCATAACAAATTCCTTGTTAAATCCGCGCGGAATTTTATATAACCAGCCATTTTCACTAGTGCACGGCAGGAGATGGAGGAACCAGGAGTGGGCACACATTTCGAGGCAATTGATTTTTAATTCATTTTTAATGCAGGAACTATGAATTTTGCAGGAGAGCCAAATTTCCATTTTGTTAGAATTTGAAAAATTTTATATGGATTCAACACCTCTTGTCACCATGAACATAATGGTGTTGTATGTTTCTCCATAAAAATTCTTCATTTTCGGTCACTTTCATAATGCACATGGAACCATGATTTCAACGAAAACAGAGAGCAGAACCATGAGCCCTGAGATTTTCCCAAGGAGGTAAAAATTTTCCATGTCAGAATATAGTCAAGTTTATACTTGTTTTTCATGGTTTTCCATAGGGATCACAATGGTGAGTTCAGATTCACCATCTGAGTTGCATATTTCCAGTCTACCCATGGAGCAAAATCTTTGAGGAATCCCGGGGGAATCTAACAGATTCATTGAGCCCCAGATTCTCAACTTCCCAGAATTCAGATTTTGGATAGTCGATTTTGCACTACTCGATGCCACAAATCTGATGGTGTACTCGGATTTTTCATTCTCTCATTTCATTTTCCAGCCACTTTTCTAAGTGCCAATGCAGATGTCCACATTCATGTGTGAGTAGTTATTTTCATGCAATTGATGCTGTGAGATCAATGGTCTGAACAACTTCAGCAGTTTAACATCCATTTCTTCAAATGGCCCCTAGTTGTGAGGTATATGATGTGTTGATGTACTTCTTCTTTATGCATTATGTTGCATAGATCCTTGATTGATGTTGATGGAGGATCTTGTTTCTTGCATGTTTTCATGATTCCTTGCTTGATGTGATGCCGAATCTTCTATTTGATGTACTTGTAGTCATGATTCATCATGTTATGTGTTGAGATCCCTTGTTGTAGGTTGATGGGATACTCATGTTGTCATCATGCATGTTTTGCATTGAGATCCCTTTTATGCCATGTTGGCGGGATGCTCATCATGCATATTTTTGTGTCACACTGATAGGAGTCTTTTGACTGAGAGTTCCTATAGTGGAACATCTCTTAGAGCTACTCTTACGTGATGGCATTTTTCCTTGTATGATATCGACATGAGCTCTTGTGTACATCATTATTATTGACCGCACTTAATGCAGCGACCTACACCATCTTGACACCAGGGCCTGGAGATGTAGTCCCTACTGGACGAACTCCATTATCAACACTTATGTTTTCATGCATTGATGATTATTATGCTCCTCTTCGTTTCTGCATGCAGATGTATTCATTCATGTTCTTTTAAAAATGAAATTTAACACATCACGAAAGTAAATGGTCTTGAAAGGGCCCTTTGTCACACTCGGACCTGGATCATATAAAATCAAAATAAGAAAAGGAAAAAAATATATCATTGTTAATAGTCAAATATCATTGCTAATAGTCAATCTATATGGCATTTTACTTGAGCATGAATATACAGTTATTTATGTTTTTTTAATAGTGACAGTGTTATATCTACCTAGTAGACTTTGATAGTAGTATAATGTTGCAAAGAATATAATTTATTTAACATTGCATACAAATTGGGGATGTGAAATTGTTGTGTAGTTTTCAATGTTTTATAGTACATAAATTAAATTTTCACACAAATTGGCCCTCCTGCACTTATAATTTTGAAGTTATAAAGACGGAATGAAATAATGAATTTATTTGGATAAGAAATTTCTTTGTTCAGGTTATCCCTCTACACATTATTATTAAGAACATGAAAAGGTGAAATTGATGGACAGGTTAATGAAACTAACAGACACCTATTATTTGGAATTGGACACACGTTATCAATGTTTTGAAATGGATAATCTTATTCCAAAATACACATTTCCACTACTATGACAAGTGTATGTGTAGGGTGTTGTAATCCTCTTATTCTTGTTATGGTAGGTGTGTCTAACATTTTGTAGTTTTCCCACTCTAGTTAATCTTGATAGGTTTCAATTAACAAATGGCATGGTAATTTTTTAATCAAGATTTGTAAAAATTTAATTTGAACGAGGTTTAATCATGTGATTTAGATATTCAAGGAAGTTAGTCGTGTGAATTCAACCCATTCATATTGTGGCAACAACTAGGATATATTAGTATATTTAAATTTAAACCCTCTCATCAACTTTGTTAATTAGTAAACATTAAAATATTAAGATTTACCTATATTATATATCAACTAACCACATTTACTATTATGATCAAGATTTTGATTGCATAATACTTTTAAAATTTGAGTTTATATTTAAAAATTAAAACATTAATATTTACCTATATTATATATCAACCAACCACAATTACTATGTGCTTGTGCTAGTTTTCACACATTATAAAATGCAAGACACGACCCTTGGATAACCTTCCTTGAAATCACAAATGTCAACCAGATTATAAGAATAAAGCTAACCTTTAATCTTATGCATTCATCCATAACAACAACATATTTAAAATTCTAAAAAAACACATCTTAAGATTCTAAAAAAAACACACCCAAAACTTGAAATAGTCAAACGTTTTTTATTTTTATTGGTTTAAATATGGTGATAAAAATTATGTGAAATTGTAATTTTCCCTTTTACATGTATTTTTTAATATGTAATTGAATTTAATAATCTTATAAAAAAATGATTAATGGGAAAAATATAAAATGCGCCATCAAAAAAAATTCTCTTACATTGATTTTCTTTCGAAAGAAAAATGTAACTATGTTGATAAAAATTATGTGAAATTGTAATTTTCTTTTTTAAATGTATTTTTGAATATGTGATTGAATTTAAAAATCTTATGAAAAAATGATTAATGAGAAAAGATTTTCTTTCAAAAGAAATATGTCCTCGTTCACGTTATACATAATAAACCCGTTCTAGTTAGCGTTTGTCTAGCATACTTCTCTGCATTCCCAGCAAGTTTAATAGGTAATTTAATTACTAAAGTTTCCAACATTATTTGAACAACTCTTGCTCAAACAATGTTTTCTCGTCTCACCTAGTTTTTCTTATTTTACAGGTAAATTTAACTTACACACACCTGTGGGTTCTTCCATTTGTATGTCAGTCTCAAGTTTTCGACATCTACTAATGGATTTCCCGCATGCACCAGGTGTTTGATTTGTTTACCTCCTTTTAAGCAGTTATAAACGCTAAGCTCTGGCTAGGTTGTTTCCGCTCTACTCAGACATGTTCTGCGTTAATTGATTTGTTTACCTCCTTTTAAGCAGTTATAAACGCTAAGCTCTGGCTAGGTTGTTTCCGCTCTACTCAGACATGTTCTGCGTTAATTAATCACAATTTTATTATAGAGGTTTTATCGAATGACTAGAACACTTGAAAATGTAATAACTTTTATTTAATTCCACGCTCAACGTGAAGCGAGAGGGATTCTTCTATACTCAGAATTAATACAGTAATTGTTATTTTATTAATATATATATATATATATATATAATAGTATATCGTCTGGTCCAGATATTTTTCATAGCTCATTATATTATATACGTAGATACATTTGAATGTGAAGGGGGTTTGTCTCGAAGAAATTTTTATTCATTTATCTGTCTACGTGTAACTCTGAAGAGTGGATATGCTTCTGTGTGCATGCAGTGCTTAGATCAATGGGTTTTTTTATGGCTAACCATTGTTATGGGTTTGGTTTCTTCTTTGGTATTTATGTTTAGTTTTCATTACAAATTTTGCATTCCAATAATTGTTACTGAATGGAGATATGTTTCCTATCTATATGGTTAATCTTTCACTGCAAATATTTGATCTTTTAAGAGTATGGTAGGGTGCCAGCAAGAACAAAGTTGAAATTCCTAGATTTTGTTTGGCCTAGATGCTCTAGGCCAAAGTAGAAGTGGACTTCCTTCCTCTATCGCTTCAGCCTGGGGTAAGTTAACTAACTTCCAAGATTGATTTTACTTAGGCTATTCCTTATTGGGTCTTGTAAGGTAACAAGAACCTTGTTTTCAACGAGTTTTGGTCTGCGTACCTTAATGTTTTGTTTCCTTAAAATTGTTTATTTCTTTTACAAAAGGAAACATAGTGTGAGGATGTTGTATAGGTTTTATTCCTAAATTAACATCCCTCTCTTCCACTGTAAAAGAAACAATGGATTATTACAAAGGGGTTTACATAGTATTTAATAGCTATTTAGTTTTCATCGTTTTAAATTTGTAGACTGAGGAAAATAAAAATGTCTATCTTGTACTGTTATGTTTATAGAATATATATGTATACATTTCAAAAACATTATCTACTCATCTATTCACCATCTTGAATAGATAGATTAAAAGTAAGAACCCTCTATCTATCTTTCTAGTAACACTAGCTATTTTTCTAAAACATATTGCACATTTCTTTCAGACAATATTTCAGCGATTACACATTCTTCACTCAATCATTTAAAAGAGAAATATGCTAACCAAACTAAATGTCATTTAGGAAAAATCATCCATTTTTAGTTGTCTAAAGAACATTAAGTTAGTTTGTTCAAGAATTTAACACTTATCCATTCTATTCATCTTTTCTATGGAATCTCATGAGGAAACTGACTTGTTATCCACCCAACATGTGATTTTGGAGGCTTCCCCCGAGCCTCTTGACTTCCAGAGTAGTTAAAGACAATAGCTATTCCAGGACCTCAAGACTCCATTCCAGTCCAAATGGTTTTATTCGTGGTTTCCACTCACTGCTACCAAATCACTGATAGCCCCTCTCATTAGAGTATTGCTCTGCTTGACAATGTATTGTCAAAGTTTTGTTTCTCTTTTATTTACTCTCTCCTCTCCATCTCAAAGAATTTCTTTCTTTTTTATTTTTAATCCCCTCCTCTAGAAAGAATAATTGTTTTTCTTTAACTACGTGGAAGTCAACATCCTCTTCATCAAGTCCTTCCCATCATTTCCTTAACTAGGCATGATTTAACAAAATACCAAAATAACCACAACATTATTTTCCTATATTCTTCTTAGAGTATAACGTAATTACCATATTCTCTCCATGAAATAAAGTAAAAGTGAAAATTGAAGTAAATGTCATTAAAAGTAAATGCCAATTGTCCAATGCTAAGAGGTGTTACATCTTTGCCCCATTGAGAGAAACATCATCTTTAGTGTTTAATCATGCCTCTTAGAACATATGAGGGTATGATTTCTGCATCTTCCGAATCTAGCTTTCATCCTCCCAAGTAGCCTCTTTTAAGCTAAAGTTCCTCCACTCCACTTTAAGATCAATGTTGACTCACTTTTGTAACATTATTTCTTTCTGATCAAGAATACGGAAGGGCTCTAGAAGAAACTCTCCATCCAATTCCACCTGTTTTACATGAAACATGTCATCAATGACTAATATTTCACAAACATGTTTAACCATCATAATAAGTTATTAATTAAACTCTTACCTACACTTGTTGCTAGTTAATAATGTGTCTATTATCATACATATATGTATATGTATATGTATATATACCTGGAACACATTATGAATTTGTATGTCTTTGGGCAACACTAACCTATATGCACCAGGTCCAATTCTTTCCGATATTTGGAAGGGTCCAATTCTTTCCAATATTTAGAAGGGTCCACAGTGTCTAGGATCTAACTTTTCACATCCCTTCCATGCAGGGTTCTTTTATGGGGTCATACTCGGACATATACATGATCTCCTACTTGAAACTCCCTAAGTTATTTTATTATCTTCATATGCCTTTTTTCTATCCTGTGCAACTTTCAAATTTTGTCACATTTTCTTCATAGATATTTCCATTTCTGCTAACATATCGGGTCCCAACATTAGTTTTTCCTCTCAGATATTCCAATTGATGGGTGTCTTTCATCTTCTTCCATAGATAACTTCAAAAGTACTTAATTTTAGTGACTAGTGATAACTATTACTATAGGCAAATTCCACCAAGTGGAGATATTCTTACCATTTGTTGGGTTGTTGCATTACATACATTCGTAGTATATCCCCCAACGCTTGATTTACTCGCTCTATTTTCCCATCCATTTGTGAGTGATAAGCAGTGATACACTGAATTTTAGTACCCAATGTATAAAGAGAGTTTTCCAAAATGCATGTGTGAATTTTACATCTCGGTCAGAAATCATAACCTTAAGCATCCCATGCAACCTAAATATTTCATGGATAAATATGTCTACAATTTGTTCAATTTAATACGTGGATTGGACAAGAATAAAGTGGGATACTTTACTCAATTTATCAAGCACTACCATGATTGAATCATTATGTTTTCTACTTTTAAGTAATCCTATGATGAAATCGAAAGTAATTACTTCCCACTTCCATTCTCTAAGGGCAATGGGTTAAGTAGCCATCTTGGATGTTGGTGTTTAGCTTTAGCTTGATGACAATCCAAACATTTGGCCAAATATTATGGGATATCTCTTCTCATTTTGAGCCAAAAATATGTTTTCTTAATGGCAAAGAAAGACTTTTGATATGTGGGATGGGTAGCATTTGGTCTCTTCTAGAATTCATCCAAAATAAATAGTCTAACAACTTGCTGAATAGGAACATATATTTTTCCTCTAAATGTCAAGAAATTATCTTCATTTATGTTGTAATTAGTGTGTTCTTCTAAATTGTTTGATTGATTGGTTTGCTGCCATAAAAAATTATATTTTGGGTCTATGTTAGAAGCTTCCTTCATTATATCTAAGAAGTTAAATTCCACTTAACTATATGAAATTTCATATAGGTGATGTGATTTCCTACTCAGTGCATCTTCCACCTGATTTTCTTTCCCTTTAAGATGTTCAATGTCTAAATCAAATTCACCTAAAAAGACTTTCTACCTTTCTTGTTGTGCATTCAAACTAGGTTGTTTAAGGGAATTGGTTAAGCTACTTTGATCTGTCATCAATGCAAATATTTTGCCCAATAGGAAATGCCTCCATACATTTAAAGCATGCACCACCACAGTTAATTCTATATCATAAGAAAAATATATTTTTCATGTTCTTTTAATTTCCTATATTCGTACACAATTAATTTTCCCTCTTGCGTCAACATTCCTCGTACTCCTTCCTGACGGACATCAGTGCAGAGCACAAACTCCTTTTCTCGGTCTATAATATTTAATACGAGGGAAATGGTTAATAAATATTTTAGTAACTCAAAGTTATGCTGACATTTAACATTCCATTTGAAGGTTTTTCCCTTTTTCTGTAAGGTCATTATAGGATAAGCTATCTTGGAAAATCCTTCAATAAAACATTGATAATACCCTGCTAATCCCATAAAGGATTGGATGTTAGCAACATTAGTAGGAATAGGGAATTCCATGATAGTTTTAATTTTCTAAGGATCTATAGATATCCCCTTTAATCACATGGCCTAAGTATTTTATCTGATCTTCGTAAAAATCAAATTTGCTAAATTTGTCATATAACTAACGATCTCTTAATGTTTGTAATACAATTTGTAAATGTTTCTTATATTCATATAACTTCTCTAATATATAAGAATATCATCAATGGAAATTAGGATGAATTTATCACTATATTGGTAGAATACACCATTCATAAGGCTCATGAAAGTGGCTGGAGAATTGGTAAGTTCAAAGGAAAAAACCACAAACTCATAATGACCATAGCTTTCTCGAAAATCCTTTTTTGGAATATCTTCTTCCTTCACTCTTATTTCATGATATCAAGACTACAAATCTATCTTAGAGAACATTGTAGCTACCTTAGCTTGATTGAACAATTCATTGATCCTTGGCAAATGGTATTTTTTTTTAATTGTTAGCTTATTAATCTATCTATAGTAAATACATAACTGTAAGGTACCATATTTTTCCCTTACGAACAAAACATGGGCTCCATGAGGAGACAAACTTGGGTGAATATAACCTTTATTGACCAATTACTGTAATTACATTTTCATTTTAATTAACTCATATACTCATTCGGTAAGGGGTCTGAGACACCAGTGTAGCCCCTAGAATTAATTATATTATGATGTCAATATCATGCTTGGGAGGTAACACCAATTTCTCCTATGGAAACACATTAATGAACTCTTTAATTACTTGAAGTTTTCCTAAGGAGACGGACTTATCTTTGGAGTTAGTAAATCCCACTTGGACCGCATATATAAAGTATCTTTTACCAATACATTTACCTAAGTGGGAAGCAGTGATTGGTCACAACACGATAGGCCTTTAACTTCTTGCAACTCTTATCTAACACCCTCCTTATTGAGGTAGTAGATGGTTTTATCTTTGCAATTTACTAAAGACCAATGATCCTACAATCAATCCATCTTGATTAGAACTTCATAAGGCCCGAGAGGTAATACATTCAACCCTTAATCAATTGGTTGGACTGGTATTTCAATGGGGCAATTATCTACTCAAATCACCACTCTTCTTTTTCCCCGGTAGCTAGTTGCACTAGCTAGGAATTCTTAAATTTACTAGCTTGCAAGAGACATTTTTCAACACATTTAGGGTTGGCATAACCTAAACTAGCTCCTTAGTCTATTAAAATTAACATAACATGATTAAAAATTTTACCTTCCAACTTGATCATGGCTAGATGGTATTAAGCTTGATGATCATCCAAGACAACATTAATCATAGCTATGCTTCATGTCACTTCACTAACTGTTGAAGCCTCTTAAAAGTTGGCAGCTCGTTCTTCTCTCGTATGATGAGGGAATTTTTTGTAATAATGTGGCTCCCCACAACCCCAACACTGTAATGGGAGCTTTTGTAATTGGATGGATTATAGTTTACTATAGACCTCCATCTGTTCTGATTCATTTTGACTTTTAAAGTTTTGTTGACCTCTCGCAAAGGCTTTGTTTAGCTGATTCTTTTGTATATTTCTGGTATTTCCTCTTCTCATACTTTTCATGTTCTAAAATTTCTTTGAGACCTTTTTGTTAGGCCAAGACTTACCATTTTCCCTCTCCTCCTTCATTCGTTGATAACAAATTCATGCCTTCCTATTGCCTTCATCCATGGTTTTGCGATTATCAAATTCCAATTGCTCTTTCATAAAGATAGGTAGCTTTCTCATGAAATGTTGCACTTTGGCCTTTTTCTGCCGAATGTAGGGTACATATCTCAACAAGGATGTCAGTTTGGCCACAAACGCATCCATAGAAAGTTCTCCTAGTCACAAATCATGAAATTCCTTCACCTTATCATCATAAAATCATTCAGTAAAATATTATTCTTTAAACTATTTCTGAAAGTATCCCCAATTCACTTTTTCCTCATCAACTGAATGTATAACCTTAACCTCTTCCCACCACAATGTGGCCTTACCTTGAAGATCATAGAGAACTAATATTGATTTCAAGTTATCATCGTATTCATAAATCTAAAATATTTGTTAATGTTAATTAGTCAGGCTTCAGCAGCTTCCTCCATTTCTCCATAAAAAATTAGAGATTTTATCTTCTGCAATTGCCCTTTTAAATTAGCCTTATGTTTCTTATTATTTTGATGGTATGACACATTTTCATATCCTTCTTCATTTCCACCCTTATCATATTTTTAACGCTGAGTATGACTTCCTTCATGTTCATTTTCACCTACCTTCCTTTACCCTTCATCATTCCTCATTACTAGAGCTAGGTATTGAAGTTCTATGATTTTGGAAATCTGATAAGCTCTTTAGCATTTTCTCCTAATCACACATTAGTCTCTCATTGTCTTCCCTTAGACTACCCATCTCAATTCTTAACTGTTGAACCATTTCCATAAACATAGAAATGGGGTTTTGATGGTTTCCCTCTAACTGCACCCACATTTATGGGTTAGCACCTACACCAGATGTATGGCTTGGTTCTACTGATGCTCATATGAGTTGTGTACTTCCCTCTACCCTGCACATCATTTTTCTCTTTGTTAATTTTTTTACTTTGTGCTCTTCTCTGTTGTGATCACAACACATGAATTTCTCAATCAGTTTCCCAAACCCAACCATAGTGTTGTAACAAGGCTATGATACCACTTGTAATAGTCCTCCTCCATACATAGTCAATACTAATTAAAATGAAATAAAATAAAATAAAAAATCAATTGAAATATATAATCATACATGTATGCACAATAGTTATGTGTTAGTTAGGGTCATGTCAATTATACAAAACCAGAGATGCTATATGTATGTATTCATGCATTTAATAACATTCATATGGTCATTAATTACTATGTGGTGATAATAATTAAACTCTAATGATATGGATCTCAACATTGCTATACACTTGGTTGGACGCATATTTACATATGTATTGATATCTGGAATACTTGTGCAATATTTGATGTGTTGGATCTGAAATTAATCGTGATATGGTACCTTTCGTTTTCATATGTTAATGCCAATTAATTTTTTAAGGGAGTGTACAAGACTTCTACAGAGTGATTTGGCCCTCATTGACTCCACTTGAAAGACATATGGCACCTGACCGCATCCTCAATGTACACGCACCCTAGAGTTCATTGAACGAAGGAGATCTCAAGGTGTGGTTAAAGGTAACCAACTCCACCCGAGTCTATTGTCAGCATTATCATTTGGACCAAAAAATATTGTCGATCTTCTCCAAGTTATCCCTAAACCCTACATGGAATTTTTTCTCCTCTAGTATTGTTGCACATTATCTCCTTTTCCTTGTCACTGATGGTGGAAAACCCTTACTATCTTCTTAAGTTATCATTCAAATTTTCTATGTCAACAATGAGATTTCTTTGTACATTATTCCTCCTTGGCTTTAGGTATGGAAGGATCTTTGTGATTCCTTAGAATTAAATGTTTCTATTCATATACTGTGATGAGGGTTAACCTATTCTCTTTTTTAGTCAAGGTTTTTCTCTCCTACTTCTATTCATCCCCAATAAGTTTAATAGGTAAGTTATTTTACGCTTACAAAAGTTTCCAACTATCATTTGAGAGAACCTTACTCACACAATGCATTATCATCTCACCCATTTTTTTTCTTTTACAGGTAATTTTTTCTTTCACACACCTATGGGTTCCATATGTATGTCAGTCTTGAGGTTTGGATAGCTACTAACAGATTCCCCTGCATGCACCAAGTTTTTTATTTATTTATACCCTTTTAATAAGTGATAAACATTGAGCTCCAGCTAGCATTGTTTTAGCTCGACTAATGTGTAATTGATCTAAGACAAACAATAAGGTATTACAGAATCATGTGCATGGATGTGCCTATGTTATTTTATGCAATAGATTGATAGGATTGTGAAATATATAGGCAATGAAGCAATTAAGGAAAACATAATAAGCAACACATATAACACAACAAGTTTAATAAGGAGTTCACCCAATACTCCTGGGCTACGTCTCCTAGTCTAGCCTTTAGTGGTGGCCTCTCTATTATGTTTTTAAAGCATAATTTTTACAATGGTGTGCTTAATTTGAGTCTCACTAAATAGGTATGAATCAGTACAATTGTACTTGGATCCCCCAAGTCTCTAGAGTACACAAACTCTCCTTACTGACTCTTGACCTCTATTGGTCACATTAGTATGAGCCCAATCTGAGACTCATACATGACAAGCATTACAGAGGAGTGTGCTTGAACCTCTCAAGCCTTTTCTAGATTACACAGACTCTCTGACCCTCTCTGTCTCTGTCCTAATTCTGGATCGATGCTTCCTTTGCTTTTGTGGTCAGCTCAGCTTCTTCTCTCTACTTCCGGCCTACTACCTACTACTTTTCTGCTTGCCTCTGCTTTCTGTTAGTTTCTGGCTTTAAAGCCAATCTGCTTCCTGACTGTTTGTTTCCACTTGGTGACTTTCCAGTTCCCTTGCCTCCATCTATTTGAATCCCTCTATCCTACATAATCATTCACTGTATAATGCCTCATAGGGAGGTGGCCACTTAATTTGTAATGGATGAGTGTCAGTTCCCTTGGACATATTCGAAATGATCGTTTTTTCTATTAATTCCAAGAATGACCATGAAACACAACCTTCTACCAACGCATCATCCATATCGAACTTCAAATCCTATGTGAACTTGCTTCATAATCTTGTCAAATCCAGTCATCCATCGAAACACGTCTCCACCGTTGATTGGAGGGCCTAGATCCTACTGTCGTCATTCATCTCAGGGCGGCTAAGTAGCTTGAGGTTTACCCATCTGATGTGATTAGTTGTCTCTCTCCTCCCAGGGACGCATGGCAATCACTGTATCGCATCAGGCAGAACTCAATTAAAACTACTTACCGCTCGAAGCCCATCCGATATCCTGCCAGTTTGGCAGAATCTTGCTCGATCGGAACCAAAACACTATTTTCCATGTTTTATAATTATTTCGAGTCTAAGTGCTCAAGGCTTCCCTTCGCTGAGAGCTTTGCCCTGTGATATACAATAATCGCATATGGGAAACTACGTGCATTACTTAAATTATCCCTGCATTTGTTGGTTGGTGTCAGTGTGCGTTACCATGGTTTGCCACTCTACATGCTAGATCGACGACCCTCGTTGATCCGTGCTGATCACAACTCACAACTATCATGAAGATTCCTCCCGACAGCTTGATCCTTTTAAGACTTGAATCTTTGGCATCATTTTTAAAAAGATCATGAAACGTAAAGAGTGTTCTAGGATCCATTTTGGATCACGCCTTCCCACTGAAAAAGCTTTTGGACCACCAAAAGTTGGTTTTTAAGCATCAATCAAGTGAGGATATAGATTCCTCGCTTGCCCAATTTCTATTCATTTTTCACTTCTTCGTTTTCAACCTTTGAGTCCAATCCTGAGGTACTCAACATCCCCTTTGCGTGTAGCTCTTACCTTCTTGTCTAGAACTGTATCTTCCTGCAATTCATTGAGATATTGAAGCAATAGATCATCAATAGAAGGTAATTGACGATACTCTTTGGGATCTTCAATCAATGAAGGTTCAAACAGTCTCAAGCTTTCTACATTAACTACGGAATAGATGTGTATGTAAGCTGGAAAATCAAGGTGAAAAGCATTCTCACCGATTTTCTCAAGTATCCTGAAAGGTCCATACCTTATTGGCTTCAACTTCTTACCTTCACCTTGCATTCTATCTTTGTTGATATATAGCCAGACTTGATCACCAACTTGGAAACTATGCTCAATCTAATGCTTATCATGCCTTGCCTTATACTTGGCTTGGCTCTTTTCTAGTTGTTCATATACTATTGGTGAATTTCTTGGATTTGTTAAATGAACTTGGTTTCTTTGTCCACATCGTTGTGTCCATCAACCGCTATGTCTTTACCAAAGACAAATCCAAGGGATACCTTGGTTTGAAACCAAAACATGTCTCAAAAGGAGATCTATGTGTAGAAGAATGTTTAGCATGGTTTTAAGCATGTTGCACATAACATAAATGTTCATCCCAAAGCTTGGGATGCTTGTTGCAATAGCCTCGGAGCAACTAGATCATTGTCCTATTGACCACCTCTGTTTGGCCATCTATTTGTGGATGAAAGGTTGTGCTCTTCTTTAGTTTGGTGTCCATCAATTCCCACAGACTTGACCAAAACTTCCCAACAAATCGGGAATCTCGATCAGATACAATGGAAGTGGGTAGTCCAAAGTGAACCAATAAATGCTAAAAGAACAGATTTGTTGTTGTTTAGCTGTAATCTATTTGTTACAAGGTATTAAAATACACATTTTGTTTAATCTATCCACAATAACATATAAATAGTCATGACCTTTTCTAAATTTAGGCAGTCCCCCAACAAAGTCCATGGAAACACTTTCCCAAGGATGAGAAAGAATTGGTATTGGAGTGTACAAGCCTAGTTTTCTATTGCTAGGCTTGCTTTTAGCACACTCGTACACCCTATTACATATCTAGAAATTGTTTCATTCATTTTTGGCAATAACAAAATCTTTGCAGCTGTGTAACTATTTTACTTACCCCAAAGTGACCTGATATTAGAGAAGTGTGTGCTTCTCAAATTACCTTTACTCTTTCGGTTTGAGGAATGAATAACTTTCCAAAATGATATAGTATTTGGTCCTTAACATGATAATCCAATTCTTCTACTTGTTTTCCATGATTTAAAGTTGCATATATATCTTTAAAATCTATATCTTGAGCATATTGTTCAATGTAGCTTTCATGCAATACTGAATTATGCTTAAGTATAGTAGATGCATTTATGATTGGTCTAGACAACATATCTGCAACTTTATTGTGTATGCCATTTTTATATCTGATGACAAGATGAAACTGTTGTAGAAAACCCATCCACCTATAGTGTCTTGATTGTTGCAAATTAATTTGTGAGTGTAAATATTGAAGTGGTTGATGATCAATATGTATAACTGTCTCTTTTCCCATTAAATATTCTTTCCACTTTTTCACACTCTGTACTAGTGCATATAATTATTTATCATATGTGGGATAATTAACTACGGTAGAATTAAATGCCTCAGAATGATAACATATGGGTTTACCATGCTGCATCAACATTGCTCCCATGGCATAGTCACTAGCATCCGTTTCAATCTCAAAGGGTCTTTGAAGATCAAGCAATGCTAGTACTAGTGTTGTACTAATCTTTTCTTTTAAGGTGTCAAAGGCTTTCTGTTGTTTGCCTCCCCACTGAAACACCTTGTTCAATCATGTTAAAGCATGTAAGGGGGCTACAATCAAGGAAAAGTTAGCAATAAACTTTCTCCAATACTGTGTTTCTCCTAGGAAGTTTCTAGCTTCTGTAGCAGATTTGGATTTAGGCTAGTTTACAATCACTGCAACCTTAGAGGGATCTATCTTCAATTCACCACCCCATATAATATGACCTAAATAATTCAGAGATGTTTTGCCAAATTCACATTTTGATAGTTTAACATAAATATTTTCTCTTCCAAAACATCTAGAGTCTGCTTTACATGCTTCAAATGTTCTTCCCTTATTTTACTAGATATAAGAATGTCATCTAGATATACAATGACAAAATCATCAATAAAATGCCTAAGTACATCATTCATTACTCTCCTGAAAGTAGCAGGAGCATTAGTTAAGCCAAAAGGTATAACTAACCACTCATACAATCCCTGCTTTGTTTTGAAAATAGTCTTCCATGCATCTTGCTCTGCGACTCTGACCTGATGGTAGCCACTATGCAAGTCCAACTTGGAAAAGTAAAAAGCTTCTTTCAACTCATTTAATAGATCATTTATGCGAGGAAGGGGATAACAATTTTTCATTGTTATCTTATTCAGTGCTCGGTAATCAATGTACATTCTCCATGACCCATCTTTCTTTCTCACCAAGACAATTGGAGACCCACATGGTGATGTGCTAAGTATTATGAATCCTTTCTTGAGCAGCTCCTGTACCTACTTCATGATTTCTGCATTCTCTAAAGTAGAAAACCTATTCATTCCAATGTTAGGAAATGGAGCATCTTACTGCAAATTAATATCATGTACTATTTCCTTTTTGGGTGGCAGACCTTTACGTTCTTGAAAGAGCATATCATATTCTGAAAGAACTTTTTCTAAATCAGCTTGCTGTTTAGCATTACAGCCTTCAAATACATCGATTTTATCAGGTTTCTTTTCCTTTACAACCATTAGTAAAAATTGTTTGCATGAATTTACAATTCTTTTGATCTGCCCTAAGTTTATGAGAGTATAATTATTCATGAGTTTATGATCTCTTACAATAGATTCGATTCCATCTTTAATGAGTTGATACTTGTTTTCAGCTCTATAGAAAATGGCCTTTCTATCATACAAGTAAGGACTTCCTAAAACAATTCCACATATATCCAAAGGAACTATATCTAACTCAACCTCATCTACAAATGCTGACCCAAAAAAAAACCTAAGTTTACATTGTCTAGTCACTTGTAGCTTTGCTTTATCACATACCCAACCCAATGGATATGGCTTCTTGTGAGGTGTGGTTAGTAATCCCAACTTCTTTACAATTTCTTCAGAAATTAAGTTTACTTGTGAGCCACTATCAAACAAAGTATCAATCTTTTGATGCTTGGAAATAACTCTAATATGAAAAATCTCATGTCTTTTCCTCTCATTCTCTTCATTATTAGTAGATTGTGCAGAATTACTAGTAGATGCTTCAAAATTTTTACCTTTTATACCCGTGGTTGTGATTGTTGTTTCATCCCCTGAGTCTAACTCCAAATCTTTTTGAATAGTTGCAGTAGTCTTCTTCCTTTTTCCATCGAACTTCTTGGGCCTCAACTCTAGATGCAGAATCTAGCAGTGTTCATCATCATGCCCATCCATCTTGCAGTGAGTGCATGAAGGTTTGGTCTTTCGTACCACATTTTCCTTCCTCTCTTTCCATTTCTACTTTCTTTTTTCTTTGTTCTTGCTTGCAGTGGGTTTTGATGATCCCCCAACTTTTGGGTTCACATTCTTGCCTCTAGCCTCTAGATGTGTAGCCTGAACATATACCTCATCTATGCTAGTGGGATTAAACATGAGAATGGTGTGCTTTAAATAGTTGTGTAGACCACCTATATACTTCAGCATAGTTTCAGGTGAGTCTAAAGAAATGCCTAGAATGAAAGCACTTTTTCTAAATTCTTGGGTGTAGCTTTGTACACTTTGCCCTTTCAATTGGCGAAAAGTTTGCCAACTCATCATAGCTTGT
Organism: Pinus taeda; assembly: GCA_000404065.3. Taxonomy (NCBI): domain Eukaryota; kingdom Viridiplantae; phylum Streptophyta; class Pinopsida; order Pinales; family Pinaceae; genus Pinus; species Pinus taeda. Next base: position 208,379 of record APFE030900940.1, on the reverse strand, counting down.
TGCATATAAGCTAGTGGATAGAATTTCTTTTTAATTGTAGAAACAAATTCACTCCAGATAGAAACAATTTTACCATGCTTCTTTATGTCAACTTATGTCTTCCCTTCCCACCATACCAAGGCAGTTCCACCAAGGTGTAGGTTGTCCAAATGAATCTTAATTCTGTCTGAATCAATGCTTGGCACCCTGCAATACACATCAATCTATTGAATCCAGTTATCCATCTTCTCTACATTCAACTCTCCATCATATATCAGCAAATCAAATTTAACATCTAATGTAATCAAAGATGTTTTTATTTTATTTTATTTTTTTGTAGGGTTATTAGGAGGTGTGGGAAGATTTTTTTCTTTCTCTTTGCCTTTAGAATGGTCACTGAGGAGAGATTCTTCTGCTCCTTTATCTTGTTTGGAGGTTGATGAATCTTCATCTCTACCTTTCTTAAATTCTTTATACATTTCTTCTACCATGGCTCTAATGCTCATGAAACTATCCATGAACTGGGAGTCGGATTCCAAGGGAATTTCTTTTGTCATTTTCCTCTTAAGATAGACTCCTCCAGCTTCTGGGTTAGCTTCAACCAGCTCTCTTTCTCCTAATTTATCTTTGTCCTAGTTAGCATTCAACAAAAAAATCCAACAAAAGCTTGTCTAACCTTAGCAACCTAAATCTCTGATACCACTTGATCTGTAATTGATCTAAGATAAACAATAAGGTATTATAGACTCATGTGCATGGATGTGCCTATGTTATTTTATGCAAAAGATCAATAAGATTGTGAAATATACATGCAAATGAAGCAGTTAAGGAAAACATAATAAGAAACACATATAACACAACAAGTTTAATAAGGAGTTCACCTAATACTCCTTGGCTACGTCTCCCAGTCCAACCTTCAGTGGTGGCCTCTCGATTATGTTTTCAAAGCATAATTTTTATAATGGTGAGCTGAATTTGAAGCTCACTCAACAGGTATGAATCAGTACAACTGTACATGGATCCCCCAAGTCTCTGGAGTACACAGACTCTCTTTACTAACTTTTGACCTCTATTGGTCACAGTAGTATGAGCCCACTCTGAGACTCATACATGTCATGCATTAAGGAGGAGTGTGCTTGAACCTCTCAAGACTTCTCTAGAGTACACAAACTCTTTGACCCTCTCTGTCTTTATCCTAATTCTAGCTCGATGTTGCCTTTGCTTATGTAGGTCTGCTCGACTTCTTCTCTATGCTTTTGGCTTACTGCCTACTGCTTTTTGCTTGCCTCTGCTTTCTGTCACTTTGTGGCTTTAAAGCCAATCTACTTCGTGACTATTCATTTCCGATTCTTGACTTTCCAGTTCCCCTTCCTTTGTCTATTTGAATCCCTCTGTCATTCATAATCAGTTGTTGTATAACACCTCATAGGGAGGTGGCCACCTATTTCATAACGGATGAGTGTCAGTTCTCTTGGACATATTCGAAACGTCCATTTCTTTCCATTAATTCCAAGAATGCCCGCGAAACATGACCTTCTGCCAATGCATCATCCATATTGCACTTCAAATCCTATGTGACCCTGCTTTATAATCTTTTCAAATCTAGTCATCCATCGGAACACGTCTCCACCATTGATCTGGAGGCCCCAGATCCTACGGTCATTGTTCATATTGGGTGGCTAATTAGCATGAGGTTTACCCATCTCATGTGAGTGGTTCTCTCTCTCCTCTCCAAGATGCGTGGCAAGCGTTGTATGGCATCAGGCAGAACTCGGTTGAAACCACTTACCGTTGAAGCCCATCTGTTATCCTGTCAGTTTTATGGAATCCCGCTCCACCAGAACCAAAACACTATTTTCTGAGTTTTATAATTATTTCGAGTCCAGGTGCTTAGGTTTTCTCTTCACTGAGAGGTTTTCCTTGTGATATGTGATTAGCGACTTGTTGCTAATCACATATCGGAAACTACCTCCATTGCTTAAAATTATCCTTGCATTTGGTGGTTGGTGTTAGTGCACGTTACCATGGTCCACTGCTCTGCATGCTAGATCAACAACCCTGGTTGATCCGCGTTGATCACGATTCGCAACTGTCATGAGGATTCCTCCCGATAACTTGATCCTTTTAAGACTTGAATCTTTCGCATGATTTTTAAAGAGTTCATGAAAACTTAGAGAGTGTTCTAGGATCCATTTTGGATCATCGACTCACACATGTTTTGTCTTAATTAATCACAATTTTCTTATAGATGGTTTTATTCCTCTTATGACTAGAACAGTTGAAAATGTAATAACTTTTCTTTAATTCCTTGCTCAGTGTGAGGCGATAAAGTTTCTTCTCTACTGAGAATTAATATAGTAATTTCTAATATATATTATATATATATATATATATATATATAGTGTAAGACAAGCCAATATTTCTTGTTGAGAGATTTTGCACAACTCATTTATGTTATATGCATTGATACATTTGAATGCGAAGGGGGTTTGTCTCGAAGCAAATTTTATTCATTTATTTGTGTTCTTATAATCAATTATTTTGTCTGTGATCATTACAAATTTTGCGTTCCAATAATTGTTACTAAATGAAGATATGTTTCTTGTCCATATGGTTAATCCTTCTCTGCAAATATTTAATATTTTAATAATGTGGAAGGGTACCAACAAGAACTAATTCCAAATTCTTAGATTTTGTTTAGATGCTCTAGGTATAGTGTCTCTCCGGAGTAGAAGTGGACTACCTTCCTCCATGGCTTCAGCCTGGTGTAAGCTAACCGACTTCCATGATTTCATTCAATTCAGGTTATACCTTCTTCGGTTGTGTCACGTAACACGAACCTTGTTTTCAACGAGTTTTGGTCTAGCATACCTGAATGTTGGTCGTGTTACGTAACAAGAACCTTGTTTTCAACGAGTTTTGGTCTAGCGTACCTGAATGTTTTCTTTCCTTAAAGTTGTTTATTTCTTTCACAGAAAGAAACATAGAGTGAGGGTGTTGTATAGGTTTTGATTCTAAATTAACCTCCCTCTATTCCAAAGGGGTCTACATAGTCTTTAATACCTACTTTGTTGTTCATTGTTTTAAATTGGTAGATTCAAGAAAAAAAACTTGTCTATATTTTATTGCTATCGCTGATGTTTACAGAATATATATGTATACATTTCCATAACATTATCCGCTCATCTATTCACCATCTTGCATAGATAGATTAAAAGTAAGAACCCTCTATCTATCTTTCATAGTAACACTCGCGATCTTTCTAGAACATATTGTACATTTATTTCAGACCATATTTCATCTATTACACATTCTTCACACAATCATTTAAAAGAGAAATATTTTAACCAAACTAAATTCCATGTAGGAAAAATCATCCATTTTCAGTTGTCTAAATAACAGTAAGTTAGTTTCTTCGAGAATTTAACACTCACCTGTTATATTCGTCTTCGCAATGGAATCTGATCAAGAAAATGACTTATTATCCACCCAACCGGTTAGTTTGGCAATCACATTTAGGCCTCCCCAAGCCTCCTCGCTTCTAGAGTAGTTAAATACAGTAGCCATTCTAGGATCTCAAGAGTCTAGTCCATTCCAAGTGTTTTTATTCAAGGTTTCAATTGGTTGCTACTAAATCGAGATAACTCATGTCAAAGTTTTGTTTCTCTTTTATTTTCTCTCTCCTCTCCCCTTGAGAGATTTTCCTTATTTTCTTTTTAATCCCCTCCCATAGAAAGAATAATTTTTTTTTTCAACTATCTAGAAGCCAAGATCCTCTTCATGAGTCGTTCCCATCATTTCCTTAACTAAGAAAGATTTAACAAAATACCAAAATAACCACAACACTATTTTCCTATATTCTTGTCAAAATATCTATTGAACTTAATTACCAAATTGTCTTCATGAAATAAAATAACAGTAAAAATAAAAGTAAATGTCGGTAAAAGAAAATGCCAACTGTCCAATGCTCAGGGGTGTTACATTTCTTTTCGACAGAGAAACTTCACGAAATTTTCTTTTAAATTGAGGAAAACAAATTTTACGATATTAATTCTTCATATTTCTTTACGGAAAGAGACAAAGTTCCTATCATGAAACTTATCCCAACCCTATGAATTATTTCAAAAAGAATTTGTTTGGTGAAATTGAAACTTTGCTCCCATTCCATTGTCGTTGATGTATGAAAGTGGGACCGATGGTTATGGAAACTAATTTTGCTACTCTTCTTTAACTGATTCTTGGGATTAAAAAATATGGAGTAAACATAACCATGAACTGATTATTGTACTTTAAAATGTGGTGTGAATATATAATTAGATTCAGTGTTTTTGAAATTTTTTTTGTGTAAATTATAAAACAAACTTATAGTCACTCCCTCATCCAAACAAAAATTGGCCAAGGGAAAAAAAATTGTGATATATTGGCTTGCTTTCGAATGAAGAATTTTGTGGTTCACGTCATAGAGAAGAAAGCATCGACAGATGGAAAGACCCTCATTATTAATTACCGCACAAGATATCACGAATCTCATTTTCGTTGTTTGCTATAATGGATATTATGCTTTTCTACATCCTTGGAAAAAGAATGAAAGACTTTCTTTTTTCATTATTGAAATGAAAAAAAATAACGTTTGTGGTTCACGTCATAGAGAAGAAAGCATCGACAGATGGAAAGACCCTCATTATTAATTACCGCACAAGATATCACGAATCTCATTTTCGTTGTTTGCTATAATGGATATTATGCTTTTCTACATCCTTGGAAAAAGAATGAAAGACTTTCTTTTTTCATTATTGAAATGAAAAAAAATAACTATGATGTTGCTGCGTAAGTATAAATGTGCAATTCTCTGCTCCTATACATGTATGAGAGATATTGGTTACAAGGTTTCATCATTAGTGTTCACAATCCCAGATTGGTTTTTAGTTACACAAATTGTGGTTCCCTTCCTCAAGTCTTTGTTTTGTAGTGCTAATTATTATTGGTTGACGATGCCATTGGTGGGAGAGAAATTTTCATTTTGAGATTTTTCAATAATGATATTCACGGTTCTGCGGCTTTGTTATTTTATGTTATCAAGGGAGTTGAACATATTTATATTCCTGTTTATTAAAAGCCATATCATGGGTGATCCCAGTTTCATATCTGGATTTATTGGTGTGGGCACAACAGACATGGGTATCCACTAAATAATTGATCACATTAACATTACGCTCTGTTTGCAAGAAAGAATTGGCCAATATGAAGCAACAATAAGTTGAGACCTTCAATTGTTAATATATGGATTAAGGAGTTGGAAGCACTTTTCCGATCACCATCAGCAATGGTGCATCAATGCAGTACAATATCTAGGTGTGAGATTTCTAGTTATAAAATGATTACACTAATACACCAAAGACATTTTTAAGACATTTTTTTAAGACAAAATAATTCTTTTGTGTTAAAAAATCAGTTTTTATTTTAGTCATTTTACATTAAAATTTAATATGAATTGAATTTGTCTTAAATATAAATTTAAGACAAAAAGAGTTTGGGAAAAATATATTTTAAGACAAAACTTTATATTTAAGACAAAAACATATTAAAAGAAAATTATTTAAAGTCAAAACTTTAATTTTAAGAAAAAACCAGTTTGAGACAACAATATTTTAAGACATAACTTTATATTCAGGACAAAAATAGTTTAAGACAAAAATATTTTAAGACAAATATTTATATTTAACACAAAAAACAATTTGAGACAAAAAAATTTTAAGACAAAAGTTGTTTAAGACCATAAAAATTTAAGACAAAACTTTATATTTAAGACAAAAATAGTTTAATACAAAAATTTGAAGACAAAACTTTATATTAAGGCAATGGCCACTTAAGACGAAACTCATTCAAGACATTTAACAATTAAGACAAAAACATATCAATTTAAGACAATGTTATCTAACAACTACAAAATTGATTCAGACAGTGTGCCCTAAGTCTGTCAACATGCATGATACTATTGTCTCGCACATATACCAAGGTTACTATATCACTTACCATTCATGTTATCTTATATAAAGACAATGATTTGTTGGGTTCTTTGTTTTGTGGTGGCAGTGGACTCTGAAGAAAGTGGCAACATTTCTTGGTAAGATTTCCTCTACATCAATTCATCTTATGTCCAATCGATCACTATACAACTTGTATTTTGTTGTATTCAACACTACTACATAGAGGGGGTTTTCAAACAATTTTTTAAGATAAAAGAAATATTTTGTCTTAAAATTTAATTTTTCTTAAAATTTTCAATACGAGGCACTAGTAAAAAAGGTAAAGGTAAAGTATTAGTTGTTCCTCTTTACATTGTTGATGGGTTCTTGAGGAAGTGGAGGAATGGAGGCCGACAAGAAATAATGGGATTTAGGGTGATGGAGGTTGAAAACAAAGCTATGATTCATGAGAGGAGAAATCAAGTCACTTTCACTGAACGTGGACAGGAAGTGACATAGTTGGAGTAATTTCGAGGGTCTCCATTGATTGTGTTTTGATATGTATTTTTTTACTCTTTCATTTATTGTGAACGCTACTTCTTATTTTTTCAGAAAGAAAAAACATTGTCTTTGTATTAAACTATAAGGATAATACATAATTCAAATTTCTTTCATTATATTATCCTTTCACACTTTTGCTCTCATTCCTATGCACATACATTTCTATTTTCCTATTCTACAAAATGTGTCTTTCTTAACATCAAACTTTAGCTTATAGCCATTACATTTTCATAAATTAACACTTTAATTATCTAAATATACAAAACTTCCATCAAAATTAGGTCTGTGTTAAAATGTCTCCTAAGAATAGTTGATGTTGCTTGCATGTACCATGATACCATGCTTGAAGACTAAGAAAAAAAATTACTTGTTTCCTTTGAAATGCCTCTTTTAGATAGGAGGTCTCATGTCCAATTATGTTTGTTGTAGATATGTTGGAATCGTATATGATTAAAATTCCTTACCAGGTTTTGAATCCTCATCATCCAATTCACAAGTATGGGGGGATTGAAATTAGTATGCTTGTTTACTCAATCAATGATTCCTTTTGAATCTCCATATACCTAATTCTTTTATAACCTTAGCCATTTTTCTTCGATAAGGACTCCCCATAATGTTGTAATCTATTTTTTTTTATCCCATTCTGCCCTCCCACCAGAAGTGGAAGAAATTATGAGGCTCAGTAACTATGACTGCACTACATCCGCATTTCCTCCATAAACGAATCCCAAATCAGCCCCGCATATGAGGATTTGATCAACAAATGTTCTATACCCCCCTCCCCCCCCCTCATGCATAGAGGGAATATTCCAGGACCAATGAACCCATGCTTTTGTAAGTTGTTCCATGTTAATATATGATCATGTGCTACCAACCAGCAAAATTGTTTTAGTTTGTTTAGGAGATTCCATCTCCATATATCTTGTATATTCTTATTATAGTCATTGATCCTCCTAGACCTTGGAAACTTCAAGTAGATTTCTTGGACCATCATATTGTTCTTTTTCATTTTACCCCCCCCCCCCCCCCCCCCCCCATATCATATAGTTCCACTTATCACCAAGAGTGATGCCAATAGATCTAATTTATGCTACGTATGACCCCCATTCCTCATGATATGTCTCTGGTATGCCAAATATTTGATCCCTCTCCAACTCTATTTCTCAATGTTTTGAGTCCCCAACAGATATATCTATTGCGAGTGGATAATGTCATTTCTATGAAGGATTTGCAACAGTTGAAAGGATAATGAATCCTTTATATCCTTCCCCATAATGATGTCTAATCCAATTTTGATCGTGGATCCATCTCTAGCCCCCCAATGGACAAACCCCAATGTACATTGTAGAGTGCATTGAAAAGTGTAACCAGGTTAGGTCTTCATAATGGCATGTGTAAATATGATTCTATGTAATTGACGTAAAGAAGAAAATAAAATTATTTTTGTAATTCTTGAATCATGGGTTTCATTATCAAGGAATTATATTTTAGTTAAGTTTCCCAATGTGATTGTTTAGGTTTATTATCAAGTTAATAGTTTATTGATTCAATGTTATGTATGGAATACCCTTCCTGGTCACTTTACAAATATATGTGAGTCATTGAAAGAGTCAAAGAGACCCTTCAAGAAGCTTCCCCGAAGGACATGTCGGCTCACACAAAACTCAATTTGGATAATTCACATGGGAAAACCGCTATAAATAGGGCATCTCAGCTTAATTTTAAGGACATGATTTCGGTCAAGGACAATTCTGTAATAAGGAGTGCAAGAATCACTAGGAAAAGAGCCTCACAATCAAATAAGAGAAGGAAAGGAAGAGTGACATCCTTAGATTTGATTTTGTGTCTCTTTGTAGGTTTTAACCCTGTACAGAAATTACCTACATAGGAATTCTGATGAGCCCCAAAAATGTACAATTATTTGGGCTCATTCAACTTCCTAATTTGGCTTAGTCCACCATTCTCATTTGTTTATTGCATGTTTTTGATTATTTTTATGTTAATAGAGTGAATTTGGTTAGTCATTATGCCAACAAGTCTAATGGGTGCTTTGTGTAGCCTTGTTGGTCAACTTGGACACAAAATTGAAGGTCTTAATGAGCACTTGGCAGCCAAATTCGTGGGAGAACAAGCTAGAAGATTTGTAGGAAGGTGTCCCCCTCATTTATGGGCCCTTAACTCGAATTCTCCACCATCAGTCGGAGTTCAAAGGCCACCAAATCAATTAGCACAAGGGCAGCCAAGCAAGTCAAGTAGGACTGCTGTTAACTGCATGTCTTGGGCAGCCGAGTCCCTAACTTTTAGGAGGACTGTTGGGTCCTCAAATTGTATAAATAAGAAGGCTTGGGGCCTCATTTTGGTTAGCTAGTTGGTAGCCAGTTGATAGTCAGTAGATAGCTGGTAGTTAGTCATTTTGTTTTAGCCATTAGTTAGCTAGTTTGTAATTCGATTGGTAGGCCATGGATTAGTTTTGCTTTCAGCTCTTTCTCAAGCTCTCCTTGTGGACAGTTTTGATGTAACTTTTCATTCTTGGTTAATAAATATGGATCCAGCTTTGCACCAGCTCTAAATCTCTCTTGGGAGGCTGTAGTTCTTGGGGTTGGGCCCATCTCAAGCGCCCAGTACCTCCCTTGTTTATATTTATGTGTCTTTGCTGCATTCTCATAATAAAATCTACTATTTGAATTCATGGCATAAGTAATTTAGGTTGATGCATTTTCGGTTTGGTGACAGTCATAATCATTTGTTTCATTTACACTCCTCTTTCTCGTTCCATTACCATCTCCTCCATCTTTATCACGCATGCAAGCATATCTCCTCGACCTTCACTTCGTTCTGTTCTCTCCCAAAGTCTTCCACTCCTCACGTAACTTCATTTCCTAACCTTTCATTGACATAAACCTTTACCTTCAACATACTCCCTACACCCATTTCCCATCTCATTCCTCCACTTCTGAGCCATCACCAGCCTTATCCCTACCTCACATATCTCTTCCTACCATTCCATCACTCCTCCAACACTCCATCATCTCCCAAAACCTCCACGACCAATCATCCTGTAGAATTGCACAGAACATCCTGTAGAAGACTTACAGGACTATCCTGTAGAAACCTCTGAGTATCCTGTAGGATCCCCTGCAGACATCCTGTAGGAGGCCACTCACTCGGTTGCTGAGTTTCTGAATGTGAGGAACCTCT
>APFE030900940.1:178952-197776 GCA_000404065.3 Pinus taeda | reverse complement strand
TTCGGCGTAAATCACATAAGGTAAGACATTTGCCGACGCGTTTCGAACCAACTAGTGTGGTTCATCGTCAGGACAAGCTGAAGAAACAGATCCAGCACAACATGTTAAATAGTCAGACCAGAGATTCCAACGGCTAATTTAACGGCTCATTTTGACCAAATGACCCAGGTCAAAATTAATTAAATATAATTAATATTACAATATTATTATTGTTATTATTAATATTTTAATATTGTTATTGTTATTATTGCTATTATCTATAATTTAAATGAGGTGAAAAAGTAAAAAGTAAATCCGGTTAGTTTAATTTATTATTATTTTTATTTTTTTATTTATTTTTTTTTTTTTTTTTTAATTATAATTTCTTTTTAATTTATTTATTATTATTTTAATATTATTTTATTAAATTATAATTTATGGAAAAAAGTTAATTTAGGTAAAAATATATAAATTCATGGTTAGTTCAACTTGTCCTGACGATGAACCACACTAGTTGGTTCGAAACGCGTCGGCAAATGTCTTACCTTATGTGATTTACGCCGAAATCTTCTTTTAAATAATCAATGTTCTTAATATGATTTTTCAAAATTATTTTAATAATCAAATTTTCGGCATTTTGAGATATGCGTATTTATCTTGCTCAGAAATAGTTAAATTAGACATTTTAATTTATTTTAATTAATTTATTTAATTTCCAAACACGTGCATGAGTTAATTTTCAAACATATGTCTGGGAGATTATAAATTGAGTTGTTATTTTTAGATTTAAATAAAATATTATTATGAAACTAGTGGAATTTTTGAATTGACGGGTTTATATCAATTTGTATGTATTTGAGCAATGTGTATTTTTTGAATTATTAAAATTAACGTTTTCGCTTTTAATTTAATTATTTAATTTTAAAAGTATATGTTATTAAATGTGTTTTTTTATTGAATATACTTGTTATGTGAGAATATAAAATCTTTTTGTATTTATGAATTTAATAATAAATTATTCTATTGATTTGATGATTATGTATTTTATTCAAAATTAGAAATGTAATTTTTTATTATAACAATTATATTTTTTTTTCAGCAGTTGTCTATAATGAGATTTTTTGAAAGTTTTTTCGGCAGGTTTTTCCGGTCAAAATCCGGTAGCAATTTATTGGAATCCCAAGTTTTTTCCAGTCAAAATCCGGTAGCAATTTATTGGAATCCCAAGTTTGATAGCTAGTTTCTGCACAATCAAACGGTCCCAGGGGTTCTTCAGGGTGATGAATCCAAATATGCAGTTAAAAACCCATTTTAACTGCTAAAAATCAAGATTAACCTCAATTTCTTCCGCCGGATTCCGTCACCGGAATCTCCAAAAAGTCGCATTATAGACAACTCCTTTTTTTCATTGTAAGAAGAATTTCGGCGTAAATCACATGTAGAAAAACCTTTGTCAATCGACAGAGGTCTCTTCTAACCCTATTAATTTCAGATCTCAAAAGCGCTAGACTCGCTTCTAAGAACACCCCATGATTAGAAGGAGAGTGAAGGCTATGGGTGATCTGACTGAAGACCAGGATAACTGCGGAATCCCTGCATCGTTTTAGAAAAGCTAAATCTGACTTTAACTTCGAGACCTGCAAGCGTGCCTGTTCAAAATGGTGAACCTTAGAAGCAATGGCTTTACCGTGCAGGGAATCAATGATTGAATTGAGGCTTCTGTGATCCATAATAGTTGTAATAAGGACTTCGGCATAAATCACATGTAGAAAGACAAAGGTCTTTCTACATGTGATTTACGCCGAAGTTCTTATTACAACTATTATGGATCACAGAAACCTCAATTCAATAATTATATTTTTTTCCTTAAATAAATTCCATATTTTGTTTTTTTTATAAGTAAGAGACGAACCTTCTATTAATCTGATCAAATTACATAATATACAGAGTACCCCAAACAGTAGGGGTGGAAAAAACGAATGACCAAAGCTTACAAGATTCTTACAAATAGCGCAAAGTGGTGCCTACTGCATCCACCAGATGGACCCGATGGCAACAAAGGAAAGTCCACTAAACAAAATGGGTTTGAAACCCCCAGACAACAAACAGGAACCAATCCTCGTTGTTGAAAATGTGCCCCCAATCCAATAACCAACAAGCAAAATTAATCCACAAAGGGACCCACAATTGGGCAACCAACACAACCAATCCCAACTGTTGAAAGCAAAGTTCTGATCCAATAGCCAGCGAGGATATCGTGCGGACGCGAAGAACGGAGGTTAGCCGCATGACGAGAGTGGTTTTCTCTCACCTCTCATTGCCACGTGTTACCCCCTGAGTGGAATCGCACGCATCTTCCACAAAACTAGATGCCAAGCATGTCCCACGTGATATACCAAATAAGGTTTTGGGGTTTTGTGTCCATGGTTTCGCGGAAAGCCCGGGGTCCATACAAGGACCCACGCTGGACCCCACTGCCCCTTGTAAAACGGACCCAACCTCACTCTAAACTGGGTCCAAAACATAGAAACAGGTCTAGAGCCCTAAGGCAACAAGCTCACTCCATCTTGTCATAGAATACATAATCCCTATCCAACGGTCATTGGGGATATCGCACGGATGAAAAGCGCAGAGGTTAACCGCGCGATGAGAGCAGTTTTCTCTCACCTCTCGATGCCACGTGTTACCCACTGAGTGGAATCGCATGCACCTACCAAAATACCAGATACCATCTAAGTCTCGTGTGAAATACCACTTATGGTATTGCGTTTGAGGTTTCGCGGAAAAGCCATAACATTCTCGCAGACCTTGCTGAGCCTTCCACCTGGAGTCGCCAACAGAGACCCGCTGAGCCAAATACACCGAGGAAGTTTGTTCTATGTCACTTCCCAACTTGAAACCTTCATCATTCATCCGAAAGTGGGCAAAGTTGTGGAGAGAAACCATATCCCAAAATCGTGGACGAATTAGGTGATATCTACCTCACTCCTGTCTCCTGAATCCCTTCAATCAACATTGTTCATCCACAAATCCCAATATTTGGCTGCGAGGATGAAACAGTCCTCTTGCAGTTTCCCTTCAAGTAACAACTCCCATGCATGCTAAGAATCCCTGTCCTTATTGGCCACACCTTCATTGGCCAACTGATTTGCAAACATATTTTCCTTCCTTCTAACATGAACAAATCTAATTGTTTTAGGGGTCTGCAAGTGAGAGTGGATACGGTGAAAAACCTGTAGCAGCATCCAGTGATTTGACGCTTTATCTGGTGAAGTTCCATTGTGAATCTTCTTGGCTACTTTGATGATCAAATCCGAATCTGATCCAATGATAACATTCTATAAATTTTCTTCCACCAGGATCTCCAAGCATTGATCTAATGCGAGAAGTTTAGCCATGTTATTGGTACCCTTTTCCAAGTGGCCATGGAAGATATATTTTGTGTGCCCCTGAGGATCTCTTATAGCACCCCCAAAGCCAGCTTCCCCCAGATTTCCCTTAGAAGCTCCATCAATGATTACTTTGAAGAAGCCCTGAGGAGGGGGCTGGCATCTATTGGCCCCTCTGTTAATTGTTCTCACTTCCTTCTTTATTCCTTGAGGATTGATGGCTTGAAGACCCAAATTAAGAATAATAATATCCTCGTGAGGCAAAGAAGGAATTGTGGGAATTGACCTCAAAAGGCTTTTAATTGTTTCTTTAAGCTGTTTTAGAATTTGATTGATTATGTGTTATGGCTCGCTAGCTTTATTTATGAAGATCCACCTATTGTGTTCTTTCCAAACATTCCAAATGACAAAGCCTATTACTAGCATCTAGGCTTTTTTGATGATCTCATTATTTGACAAGTGCCTCCTCTAGTTTTTTAGAGTGTTGGATATGCTGAGACTATCCATGTCGGTTTTTCTAAAGCTTGAGGCCACCCAGTCCCACACCTTAGCAGAAAAAGGATAGAGGTTGAGCAAGTGTCCAATCGTTTCCTCATATGAGCCACAAAAGTGACATTTGGAAGGGCCACTAAAGCATTTCTTGAGGAGGTTTTCCCAAGTTAGGATCTTTCTTTGGTGCACAAGCCAGATAAATAACTTTATTTTCATCTAGTGAGGAGTTTCCCAAAGCTCCTTCCAGACTTTATCAACATTTACAAAGCTGAATCCTGTGATTGCTTGTTTTGCCTCTTTGAGGTTAAAGTTACCTTCGTTATTCTTCCCCCATCTTAATTGGTCATGTGAGGAGGAAACCAGAATTCGTCTATGCTTTAAGTCCATGGTGAGAGCCTCTGCCATGGCCTTCAAGGGACTCTCCTCATTGTAACTTAGTTCCTTCCACTTCCTCCATTTTTCATTGTTCCTTCCCTAATCCTTGAAATCTTTTACCAATAATAGGCCTTCATTGTCTGTGTCTCTTTTTAGGGATGCTAGGTCAATCCTGTTAAGGATGGGTTCCTGTTGCTAGCTTTCCTCTTAGAATCGAGCTCATTCCCCTGTTCAGATTTCCCAAAAACAATGTTGCTAAACAATGCTTTTGTCCTCCTAAGCAAGTTTCCATATGTGTGAGTCTCTGATTTTTCATGTCATTCTAATAAGATCCTTTTCTTGTCAGTGCTTGGCATAGTTCTGTTTCCAAAACTTGGCCCAGGGGGAATTCGGCTCCTTGATCCATCGCCACCGAAGCTTAGCTCCAAACACTTTAATGAGAGTTTCTGGATCATGCAGCCCCAAGCCACCATGGTTTTTCGGCTTACAGAGGTTGTCCCAGGAAACTAAAGCCCACTTTTTTTCTTTCTCTTCCCCTCTACCCCACAAAAAGTCCCTTTGAATGTTCCTTATCTATTGCTTAATACCTTGAGGAGCAGGGATAGCTGCAAACATGAAAATGGGAATGGCTTGCAAGATCTCCTGTGTGAGCACAAGTCACCCTGCTAAGTTTAAGGATCTTCATGTCCATTTTCTGATTTTGTCCTAAAGTTTATTTAAAATTGTTTCCCATATTTTCTTGCTAAGAGGTTTATCAGTAAGAGGAATGCCAAGATATTTGGAAGGAAATTGTTCCCTTTCAAAACCAAGAATCCTGGTAATGTTTCTTTGTATAGCAATATTGGTGTTAAAGAAAAAACTTTGGACTTGTTTAGGCTTACCTCTCTACCTGCTACCATAGCAAAGTCGTTTAAGATATCTTTGATTACCCTTGCTTCCCTGACTATGGGTATATGCCCTGTAACATAGTATTGTCCACAAATTGTTGATGAGTATTAGCCTCTCCATCTGGGGTGAGCTTGATCCCTTGAATTCGACCTTCAACATTTTCCATTTTGATTGCCCTGCCTAGCCCTTCCATCATGAGTACAAAGAGGAAAGGGGAGAGCGGATCGCCTTGTATGAGACCTCTAGAAGGTGTGAAGGTAATTGAAGGAGCTCCATTAAGCAAAATGGAAAAGCTGGCTGTGGTGATTAGTGCCATAACCCATATTATACAATTCTGGTTAAAGCCATATGCTTCCAAAGTAGCTTTGATATAAGACCAACTAAGTTTGTCATAGGCTTTCACAATTTCCAACTGAATAACCATGCATGCTTGCTTGTTGCTTTTGAGAGAGTGTACCACCTCATGTGCTTGGATGATGTTGTTGAGAATTTTTTATCCCTCCACGTAGCCTGTTTGCTCTTCTGAGATGAGGGAAGGTAGTAGGGGCTTGAGTCTATTGAATATCACTTTGGAGATGATTTTATACACCACATTATATAAGGCGATGTTTCTAAATCCATCGGGAGTCATTGCATTTTCCTTTTTGGGGATTAAAGCTTTGAAGGATGCATTCGGTGCTTTCAGAACCTTTTTGTATTTTCTTGGGTCCTCCACAACCTTGAGGATGTCTTGTTTGACTATATCCCAGCACGCTTTGAAGAAATCAACATTGAATCCATCCGGCCCTGGTGCTTTTCCACTTTGCATTTCCTTAATCACTTCACTAACCTCCTCTTCCGAGACTAGCCTATTGAGATTATGGTTGTCCTCTATAGTGACCAACTTGGGAATATACTGGGTGAATTAATTAATGAACCTAGATCTATCCTCCATTGGCTCCTTTGCAATATTAGAGAAGTGTTGTACTAGATTTGATTCCATGTCCTTGTTGGAGACAAGCTCAACATGCTAAGAATCCTTAATCTTTGTGATTCTGTTATGTGCCCTGTGGGCCATAGTGGACTTGTGGAAGAACTTAGTGTTTCTTTCTCCCTCTTTGATCCATTGAATCCTAGATTTCTATCTCCAGAAAGTTTCCTCTTGTAGGCATCGCTCCTCCCATTCATCCTGCAAAGAGTTGGTTAGCTTTTGCCTCTCTTCAATGAAGCCCTCTTTGATATTGATTTGATTGATATTCTAGAGTTTCTGTTTAGTCTCAATTCTACCCTTGAGGATATCACCAAATTCCTTTTGTTCCAACCTTTGTGTTTGGATTTAATATATTTCAGTCTCTGTTGGAGAGTGTACATCTTAGTACCCTAAAAATTCAGATCCTCTTTCCACCATTTTTCAATGTTATTGGTGAATTTGGGGTGTGAGAACTAGACATTCTCAAATATAAAGGTCCCATTCCTCGGAGTGCCCATAAAGGTAGCCTCTAGCTGAACTGGCTAATGATTCGAACCCCCAAAGGGCAGAATGGACACTGTGATGGCGGGTCCTGTGATGAGGAGATCCTCAGAAACAATAAATCTATTAAGTTTTGAAGCCACTTGAGAAGCCCCTCCCCTTTTTTATTCCACGTGAAGGTTCCATTTATTGTCTCGGTGTCCACTAGTCCCATGTTCATGATGAAATCTTGGAAGGCTTCAGAGTCTCTGCCTAATTGTCTTGTGCCTCCTTTTTTTGCCGAAAGAGATCTTATCAGATTGAAATCACCTGCAACTATCCAAGGAATATTTGGATATTGTGCTCTTAGATCTTCCAAGGAGGTAAGAAGCTTGAGTTTCTCTGCTTGCTTTTGAGGTCCATAAACATTTTTTATCATGTATATCTCTTTATCATCTATAGGAATGGACACCAAAGATAGATAGTTCCTGGATGCTTCAGCATCCAAGATTCCAAATTTTTGTGGATCCCACAACGTAAGAATCCCACCTATTGAGTTATTTGCCTTAACCTCTAAATACTCCTACTTGATTAACCATTTACTATGAATTTCTCTTGTTTTCTCCATTAAACATTTGGTCTCCTGAATGAGATCATATCTGGTTTTTCTTCTTTTATTTTGTTACTCAGATTCCTTTGATTCCTTCTACTACCTAAGCCTCTAATGTTCCGAGTTGTGAGCTTCATAAGAAAGGTTGGTAAAGGAGTAGCTGGTAAGATCTTTCATCTTACCTGAGTTAATCAATAGTTTTACATATTCGTTTAGCAGTTAGTTCTATCTTTCCCTCCCTCTTTTCCTTCTTGAGTTCTTTGGAGATTGTGCCTGTAAGTTCTCTATCATTTTGACCCCACTCTGCTCCTAGCTTTCGTGGTTTCCCTTGACACTAGTTCCCTTCGATTGTGCCCTCCATAGAAATAACTACTGAACTCAATCATAGTCTTCTTTTGGCAAGGATTCCACTCCTTTGTTCCTACCTTGTTCCGGAAATAGTTCTAGATCCATATTTTCCTTGTCTAGAATCTCCTGTAGTTCATGGTCCTTTGTTCCTGCCTCACCTGGATTCATCTCATAGTCTTTACTGATCTTCATGCCGCTTGGTAGATCCTCCTTCTGCTGGTTGTTTACTGTGATATCCTCCATTTCAGCTTCTAATTCCTGCTCCTTAGATGTGTTTTCCTTGTCTTGGACTATCTCCACATTCTCCTCTATTTCCTCTAGGATTTTGAAACTATTGTGTCTTGTATTTCTATCTTCACTTCTTTTCTTGTGTGGCTATTTACCCCCTTTCCCTTTGGCCCCAACATTGGTAAAACCCTCATGATCTCTATCCAAAGAGGTTTTCCGATTGCCTTCCATACTGTTTGTTGGGAAATCTCTAAATAGATGGCCATGTTCATGACATTTGCAGCACCTAAAAGGTATGTGCTCATAGTCCACTATTTGCACCCAATATTCATTGTATACTTCTAAAATTATTTCTTCCAGAAGGGCTCCAGATAGATCCATTTCTACACATATTTAGGAAAAAGAGGTATATTTACCTTTGAGAGTTGCCTTTGATATCTTCAGAAAATTCCCTAGCTTGTTTCCTATGGTTTTCAAAGATTCTGGTAGCCAGTAATCCAAAGGTAGTGACTAAGTCTGATCCAAACTAGTACAAATGTAAATGTTTCATGTTCTAGGACAAAGTTCATCATCCATGGTCACATGTATAGTCCTGTCACAACATAGAAATACGAACCCCTTCAAACACTTTGTCTTTTTCCTCTAGGTTCGTGAACACCAAGGTGAACAAGCCCTTAAAACCCAGATGTAAATGTATTTCTCCCTTTGGCTTCCAATAGCTTCTAATCCAGATGTGCAATGCCCTTTCCATTGGCCATAACCCCATGAACTTGCAGATAATCGCATGTTCTCTCATATGGTCCATGTGCACTTGAATCGTTCGATCACTCAATATGACCCAGGGTATGATGCTCGATTTAGGTTTGAAGACTCCCTTGGTTCTTGTGGAAGTCGTTTTTCTGCTACCACCTCCCTTCTCCATTTCTTTACTTGTTTCCTGTTGATTCCCTCCCTGACCCTGGGGTTCTTTTCTTCTAACTGTCTCCTTGCCTTTTGCTTCTGAAATATTTTCCAATGGTTTTTTGAAATGCTTCCCTCCTGCTCCCTTGTCTCCTTCTGTGACTACCTTCTTGTAGGAGGGTGCGGCGCTCCCCCTCTGTGCATCCCACCATGGAACCCTAATGCAAAACCCTAGCTTCAACTTCGATCCTCGTTCAGGTTCTGCTCCTCGTGGACATTAATTTTCATATCAAATCAATTCCATATTTTGTATTTTTAGATGCGGTGGTAAATTCTACTATAATGTGGACAGGAGAATGTGAATTATGATATACATGAAAATGTGCATTATGATGACCCCCATAACCATTTTGAATATATTTATATATTTATACTTATGATGATAGTGATAGATGATAAGGAAAATAATTAATGATAAAAATATATTTTTGTTAAATATTATGAAATTTAAAATAATAATATGAAATTTATTTTATATTTATTAATTGTGATGTCTCTAGAAAAACTATAATAATTTTATTTACAAAAGTAAAATAAAAGATTGAATTTTATTATTTTATAACATCTAAATTATTTATCAAATTGAGCATGAAAATTTATTGGGAGTGTTAACAAATCTTATAACTCTCTTTCATATCAAGAAGTTGGGGAATAGGTAGTTACCTAACCCTAACTACTTTTTTAATTTGAATTCTCCAACAAAGAATCAAGAGGGTAAGGTGAAAGTACTTGAGAGAACAACAACTTGAAGAGGAAAAGGAAATTCAGTCGTGTTGGAAGGACAGACAGAAATGGAGCTAAGTCTGGTGATGACCAGATAGCTTCCATGCTGTGACTGTTAAGTCTTGCAAGAAAGCATGGGTTTTGTGAGCAAGAGATCTGGGGAGACTTGGCCTAAAGGCAAGTCTCATGGTTGGGAGGATAAATCTATGAAGTAGAGACTTCCACAACTGACTGATTTAAGTCTGTAGATAGGTAAGTACTGATTCTTTATGTTAATTTAAGAATTTAACATTATATATAACAACCCTTAAATTAGAGAAATTGGTCTGTGGGTGGGACTAGGGTAAATAGATAAAAGCATCAATAAAAGAAAACTAGTTGTATTCTACTTGTTAAGAAGAAGAAATTGTATAAGCTTGTATCTAGGAAGAAATAGTACTATGAGAGCTACAAAACCAAATTGAAAGATACATTACTATGAGTTTTTACATTAGGAAAACCAATCTTTGTATCCAACTACTATGACTATAAATAAACGATATAGAAACTGCTAAATATTTAATCAGTGAAAGAGTAATTTCTGAAAACATACTACAATAAGGAACTTCATATGACAAAAATAGATAGTTGTTATAATTACAGGTCGAGATTTCTAGAAAATATTATAAAAACATGTAGTATCTTTGCTAATGAATACAATAGACAGAAAAGATTATTTAGAATCAAATTGGCCAATAGAAAAAGAAAAACCCTTGCAGCTAAGCCTGGGGTTACAACAATTCCAAAGCACGAAAATTACAACCAAATTATATAACTGAATTATAAAACCATTCTTGAAGGGTCGTTTCAACCTTTATGGAGGTAGGGCAATGCAACCAAAGAATTCCTGGTAGATATCAATAAAATGGAGATGTCAAGTAGGGATTTCCCCAAATGGGATTTCCCCTTTTGCCTTGACCATTTGCAAACAACCAACAAGCCCCCAGAACACATAGGAAGCACCACCACCTTTTCGTGGGTCAATACCTCTTTAAACAGAGATACTGTGGTACAAAATGATATAGGCTAAATCTAATTCTAAAAGTAAGAAATAAAATGTTTACACCTTGCTAGCTAAGATTTAAAGAGCAACCACTGAACCGAGTGGATTGAAACCCTCAGGGGTGAAAACCATCATCAAATAATTTACAAACAGAGCCCTTCATTAAGGAAAAAAAAAATGGAAGTATGAAATAAAGTTAATTACAAGATTGAAGATTTAACCACGAGCAACCGGACCAAAAAAGTTCAAAACCAGAGATGCAGAACATAGTTATTTGCATGTTTTCTCAAAATTTAAATACATATGTATAATTGTCGAATCGGCTTCATAATTACACTAAAGTATAGTAGCATTTAACGCTCATGTAGAACAAAAATAAACTAAAACATAACCCTCTCTGGATTATAACATTTAAAAAGAAATTTGACCTTTTCCAAAACCCTTAGTGATGAAAAAGGGAAAGCACATACCTAGAACCACTGCGTAGAGTAGGACATAGTATTGTGATAGTGCATCGAAGGCGGTGCCTCACTTCATAGCCTAGAGCATGAGAGTATCCCCGAAGGCACCTGCAACAAAAACCATAAACGCAATCTTTTAGAAACTGTGAATAAGGATACAAAACCCATCAATAATAGATTTCAGTCAAATAACATATGGGTACCTGCTAGGGATGCCTTGCGGACCAAGTTCTCTACTGGAATCGAACCAAGGGGTCGCCTCCAGTTGGAAAGGATTCACTCGGGAAAGCTTGTAAGGGTTTCACAAGGCAAGCCTCACCGCTTAAAGCCACCATCGAGCAATGGCACACCAAAAATTCAATAGGAAAAATCATAAACTCACCCCGTAGCTTAATCAAAACTACAAAGAGAGGTTTCCACCATCAGATGCATACAAGACAACCTGACCATTGTGAAGTGAGGATGCCAAGGAGGAATGGCCAAATGGCAAGTGGATAGTAGATATACCGAGGACTAATCCCACCAAGGCTTGGGAGTATCAAATAATTAAATTTAGAATTAATGAGAAATCTATCAGTTTATAAATGTCAATATACAAAGTACATAGATAATCAAATGTTGAATAATGTGACAGATATGGTAATTCAGACCATAATTATTTAGATTATAATGTTTGGAATGATTTCTCATAATTTGTATATAAGTGCAATTAGATATATAATGTTTGGAATGATTTCTATTATTTTATATATAAAGTGAATTTGAATATATGTAACTATATTGGATCCATATATTATAGGATTTACCATAGACCAGTGTAGTTAAAGTGAATTTTTTTTAAGTGGATACATGACAAGTGGTATGAGAGCACTCGGGTTACAAAACTGAGGCCTCTGGAAACTAATGTTTAATAGTTGAGTGGTGATTTTTTTGTATACAGTAAAACAAGTCCAATTAGCTAGCATTAAGAGAACATGGAACACACCACATGGAGCCATGAGGGGTCTAAGACCTACAACGTTTCCAGAAATTAACCCTAAAGTATGGGTGAAATTAGGGGAAGAACCACGCAACACCAATACCACCATTCTGGAAATAGTACAAGAGTTGAAAAGTGAAATGGCACGGCTGAGGGAAGATAATGCAAGGCTGATGCAAGAGTGGGAGAAGATTATGAAAATTCTGTCAGACAGACAAAATCAACATCAACCAATCCCCAGCCTGGAATGCTCGGAACATGGACATATGTCTACGAAACAAGAATACTGGACATAATATCAAGAAACAGAAGGGGGGGAGAAAATCAGGAAGACAAATATGACAGTGCATTAGAACACAAGACACAGAAAAGACAACGAATAGAAATATAAGGAGAATTCCAGAAAATAAAACCACCCCTCTTTGATGGTGAGTAGGAAGAGGTAGCAGAATCATGGCTTATTAATATGAATAAGTACTTCTAGATGTATGAATATGACCATAACTTAAAAGCTCACCTGGCCATTTTTCAGCTGCAAGGGAAATCCACCCTGTGGTGGGAGGAAGTAAAGACTATGCATGGGGTAAATGAACAAAACATTACATGGGAAAAATTTCAGGGGTACTTGCAGGAAAGATATTTAACCAAATGATTCTATGACGAAAAAGAAAAAGAGTTTCATTACTTGAGGTTGGGACAACTGACAATGGATAAGTTCATCACCAAATTCACATCCTTACTTCAGTATGTACCTTACATACGAGAGGAGAAGGAGAAGGTGCAGCGATTTATCAATAGTCTTCCTTTGTTTATGAAAGAGCGTCTCGAATTCGACAACCCAAAAACCATGGATGAGGTTATAAGGAAAGCTCGAATATGTTATCAGCAAACCGATAGAAGGGAGATATAGGAAGAAAGTGGACTGGTAAAAAGGGAGTTAAATTCCCTGTTGGTAGCAAGGGAACCAAGTTTATAATTGATAAAGGATCTCACGAGGGATGGATTAATAGAAATCAAACCATATTTAGAGTTCCAAATGAATCTAATACCAACGAATATTCAGGCATAACAGAAGTTGAACTCGCAGCAAGACCCTTAGTATAATGATGGGAATGTAGAGGGCCACCTTACATTAAAAAGTTTCCAAATCGCAAAGGAACATAACATATTTTGAAGATTCAAGAGGCATCCATTATAGGAGAAGTAGCCCAGAGCATTCCAAAAATTAATGCTTCCCTTGAAGAACACCAAGTTACCAACCAACCATGATGGAATTCGAAAGTAAAATTTTTGACCAAACTATATTTGTTTTAATTGACCCAAGAGCTACTTTAAGTTATGTTAGCCCTAAAATATTTTATCAGTGTTGTTTGCAAGCTATCAAATTCAAGAATCCTGGGTTAGTAAAGTTATCCACAGGGGCAAAAAGACGAGTATTGGCAAAAGTTAGCAATTGAATGCTGAAAATAGCAAATAAATCCTTGAAGGCAGATCTGAATGTGTTGCCCCTAGGGTCATATGATGTTTTATTAAGCATGGATGATACCGATTTAAACAGGAACGTTAAAAATTACAAATATGACAACAAATATAGAGATGGAATAGAAATAACACTTCATTTCATTGATGTAAAATACTGAAATATGCTTACAAACAGAAATGGAAGTAAACTAGATCGGACGATGATAGCTTATCTCTGAGAAGAGATGTGGCAGCTACATACCTTTGAGTTGTCTTACAATGAGGCTCGAAGGCCTATTTATTGTTGAGAAATAAAGGAAAACCTTAAACATCCAAAAACCTAACCCTAGGAGATGAAGTGCCAAACTATGGGCCCCATTTTCGGTAAATTAGTACATCAACTTCTCGAGGTTGTAACTTTGGCATACAATCTCTGTTTGATGCACACAATACCTTTTCAAAAAGATCTATCTGAGGAATACAACTTTTATGTGAGAAACATCGCCCCATCAACCCATTTTGCTCCCATTTTTCCCAAAAAAAATCGTTTAGGGCCTCAAAACTGCTTCATAAGTTCAGGACCTGAAAAACTACTAAAAATAGTAAATTGTGCTACAATTAAGGAAACTGAAAAAAACTGAAAGAAATAGATGTGGGAGTCCAAGTGGGATAGGCGAATGGCCACCAACATCCACCTCAATCATTCCTCCCCCCTTAGGAAGCAATGGTCCCCACTGCGTTGAGTTCCTCCATGAGATGAGGAAACTTCTGTTGAACTTGGTCCCTCGTGCACTGTTCTGCAACCTCTGATGTGCCCAATAATGGTGGGAAGCATGGTCAAGGGTGGTCCACATGGAACACTCGGTGCAATTGAAAGAATGGGGGAATGCTCTGCTCCAAAGCATTGTTTCCCATAACCTTGGTAATGGTGTCAGGACCATATCAGAGTGGTCTGAGCTTCTGATGGGCTATTGTAAGGTATTCTTTCTACAGATGCAACCAGAATTTGTCACCCACTTGAAACTTGTGTGGTACCTTATGTTGATCATGTGCTACTTTTACTTAGCATTTTCCAGAATGGAGTGGCGATAGATTGGCCCATTGGGTAAAGGTGCTACGAAAGTTAGATCGGACAAATGCTTGACTTGATAGTGCAACGATACCCCTGTGGATGAGGAGAACATGTCTTGTCTTCTTTCATGACCATATCCACCTGCTTCTACTATGTAGAGGAACCCTTTCCAGGGGCCATGTATGTGGCTATGATATTCCCCTTACTTTGAGAGTGAACTAGCCATAAACTAAATTTCCTAGTATGGGAGATGATCTTATCGCCTTTCTTAGCAGAGATCAAAGAAGTGGCAGTAGATAAAGCTACCTCCGGTATCCTGTATAATGAATTACCCAAAGAAAAAATAATAGCGCGAGGCCTTGACTCATACACAACATGTCGCTTCCACAAGTATGGTTGGCCTAATAATACATCACAAGCATCAAGAGGTGCAACATCACACAATACCTCATTTGTGAAGGGCTTGATGTTGTAGGGAAGGTGGCACTGCTAGCAAACTCGGAGATATCACCCTTGTTGAAGCCCCCTGATGTTGTACGACTGCGGGTGTGGTATGGTTGGTAGGCCTAGTCACTTCACGACCTCTGCTAAAATGAGGTTCTTTTTGCTCCCACTATCAACAATGAATTGCACCGGTGAACCCTTCACCCACATCTGTGAGTGGAAAAGACGTTCCCCCTCCTCTGGATCTTTGGGCTCATTATTTTGGACCTTTGCAGTGGCAAGAATGGTGTTAGGCTCTATATTGATGATTTGATTCCCTTTGTCATTCCCCTTGTCGGGTTCTAACTCAGGGTTAGAACATGCATTTGATTTTGAAGTCTTCAACTCGGCCACCAATGACTTCTTGGTTCAACACTCACTTGTATTATGAGTGGGGCTCTTATGGAACTCACACCAATTTCTTGTGTCTTTCTTTGACTTTGTGGTGTTGTTCTTTTCTTGCAGCTTTGACGGGTTATCTTGGGTCACCCTGCCTTGGCTTTGTCCTTTGTTCTTCAGATTTGCAAATACAAAGTTTCACTTCTTTTGTTTAAACTTTTTCTCGATCTTGACATCATATTGGTATGTTGTGCCAAGTGAGGAGATGTACACGAACTCTATCTCATCCTAGATGTACTTATGTAGGCAGTTGTGGTATGATAGTACCAAATGTAGTTCAAAATCCTTGAAACTCAACTTTGTGCGAAGGGTATGAAAAATATTTGTAAACTTTGGCACATCTTGGTCCCTTCCCTGCCATAGCATGGTCCACTTTATGTATTTGTCCTCATAGCTCCTGACAAGGTAGTACTGCTCCTTGATGGAATCTCGGAATGAATTCCAAGTGGGTGCAGCTGAAAATAGTGAGCTTGTACTTTCATCCTTCTGCACAGTAGGTTTCCCATCAGTCCTTGACATGGGGGGTTGCTTTAAGAAGTGAAAAAGTGATCTTTTTCCGACTAGAAAAATCATGAATAGAAAAATAACCATCTAGCATATTTAACCATTTATCTATGGCATCTGCATCTATCTAACCCTTGAATATGGGTATTTCAAATTTAACTTGCACCTTAAAAGGTGTGGCGTTTGCAACGTAGCCATTGGAAGCAGATGTATCACCCCTAGGTACCCGCTGAAGGATTTGGGAAAAGTTTTCCATCATCGCGTTACTTTGTTGCTTGAGGGCTTCTTCATGCAAGATTTTGATAGGATCTTATTCCCCCTCATCTTTCTTTTCATCTGCCATGGGTGATCATTAGGATTTGTGAGGCTAGTCTTGCAAGGGTTCGACCAGTTCAAGCCCTAACTCCTTATATCCCGACCTCATTGGGGACATTCAAAGAAAAAAAGAGAAAGAGAAAGCACTCTGATACCACTAATCCATATTTAAACAGGAATGAAACAAATTACAGATATGACCATAAATACAGATATGCAATAGAAATAACACTTCATTTCATTGATCTAAAATACTAAAATATGCTTACAAACAGAATTGGAAGTAAACTAGCTCAAGCAATGGTAGCTTATCTCTAAGAAGATATGTGGTGGCTACATGCCTATGAATTGTCATAAATGAGGCTCGAAATCCTACTTATTGTTGAGAAACAATGGAAATCCCTAAACATCCAAAAACCTAACCCTAGGAGATGAAGTGCCAAACTATGGGCCTCGTTTTGGATAAATTGGTACATGAACTTCCCAGGGTCGTAACTTTGGCATAAAATCTCTGTTTGACGTGAAAAATACCTTGTTATAAAGATAAATCCAAGGAATACAACTTTTGTGTTAGAATCATTAGTCGATGGACCCATTTTTCTCCCCTTTTTCCCAAAAAATGTCATTTAGGGCCTCAAAACGGCTACGAAGTTCAGGACCTAAAAAACTGCTAAAATAGTAAATTATGCTACAATTAAGGAAACTAAAAATAACTAAAAGAGAGAGACAGTTGTGTGGGTCCAAGTGGGATAGGTGGGTAGCCACCAACATCCACCTGGATCAATGAATTGGCTGGAAAAACATTGTTCCCTTATAAACTGTAAAACTAAAACCATCCACTACGTAGATGAGGAGGGAAAAAGGTAGGAAATACAAGGTATTTTATGGCCACTAAAACTAAGGCCTATAACCACTTCATAGTTATAAAATTTATTAGAAAAGGATGTAAAATTTATGCAATTCAAGTAGGATTTTCCAACTCAAAGGAAAAGCATAATCCTTTAGAAAATATACCTATATTATAGAATTTTCTAGATGTATTTCCAGAGGAAAGTCCAGGACTCCCTCTAGAAAGAGACATATATTTCACTATCGAATTGATACCAGGAGAAGCTCTAGTGTCTTGAGCTCCTTAGTGTATGAGAATTCTAGAGTTGGTAGAATTAAAAATATAAGTACAAAAATTGCTGGAAAAAATTACATCTGTCCTAGTGTGTCACCATGGGGAGCCCCAATGTTGTTCATCAAAATGAAAGATGGAACTCTGCACATGTGTATGGATTATTGCTATCTAAACAAGCTTACTATTAAAAATAAATACCCCCCACCTCGTATAGATGAACTATTCGACCAAGTGAAGGGAGTGACAGTGTTATAAAAGATTGATCTACGTTCGTCGGTACCATCAAATGAGAATAAAGGAAGAAGATAGCAAATATAGCATTTTTCATGCGGAAAGAGTTATTTTTGCGGACAAACCTAACCTCCCTAGGAGTCTAAGACTCTCTAGTGACAAACAAACCAAACAAGAGCAATCCTTCTCTAAACACACGTTATTCTATGAGAGATCAAGTGTTTTCCGATCTTACCTTAGGTCCAGCGCTTGTTGTAGCAGTCCAGCCTTGCTGATCCAGATGAGCTCCTCCTTCACTTTAAGACCTGCATACACTAACAAAGCAAACGATTACATAACACCTGAATAATTCATCATAAAACAAAGCATATTCATCACATAGACCAAGGAGTACATGAAATAATTCATTAACAACAAATCATTGAGAAGAATTGACTTATTTGTATTAAGGAAACAAAAAAGGAACCATTACAACCTGAGCCTTGGTGTTGTGCAAACTCCTCCCAGGGTCCAACAAGAGATTTCCTCTACTTTGACAAGCTCACCCACTCCCAATATGGCAACAAGGAAGGATAGTGATCTCTCCTCACAAGTCAACAATGGAATTCCTAATTCCAGCAGCATTTACCCTTTAGAATGTTCAGCTTTCAACCTCCCCTCCTTTGGCCCAATGCCTGTATTTATAGTATTCTAGAGGAGGTTATTCAGTTTCAACATCAATGGGATACTCCCTCTTTTGGATGGGGTAGCTCCTCTCTTGATGGGATAAGCTCCTCTATCATAGGGGTGCATGAACCATCTGGAGGCGCTCAATACACGTCAAGAACTCTTCTAGAAGGCTCTAGAAGTGACCACAAGTAACTTTTTTAAAGATGAAACTTGCGCCTTTTGACTTTTACAGGGGTACGCACCCTAGCTTTAGTATACAGAGCGTATTACTACGCAGGTCTAATGTATTTGGAGTGCGTACACGCAGGCAAGGTAGAGAGAACCTGCGTACCCAGAGATAAACATGTTTTTAAGTGACTTTTTCTCTTTTGAGGTTTTGACATGAAGAGCAGAGGTATGGGGCTTGACAAAGAGGACAATATGGCTATTGATGGGGCCATATAACTGTAGATGGTCAAGGTGACAAAATTCAGTGTAACAGATTGCCCCCTAAAGTACGAAGCCTGTAATAGATAAGGGTATTAAGTCATATAAGAAGGGTGAAGTGCTTTATCATTTCGAGGATCATCTTGTGGATAGCCCGGTTGGAACCTGCAATTTTCAACACAAAATACATGTAAAATATCATATCATACTGAGGTAGGCATTCCATACTCAGATCAAA
>APFE030900940.1:117679-143776 GCA_000404065.3 Pinus taeda | reverse complement strand
TAATCATGCTTAATAACACCTAATGTAATGATCTGGGTGGTTTTATGGTGAAAATGAGGCAAAAGATAAGGAAAGACAAGGAAAGATTGAGGAAAACGGTAGATAAGTAGGTGTAGAATAGAGGCTCTACAAAGGGTGTGAATAGGATTTAGTGAGTGAGTAGGGTTTAAGAATAGTGTAGGGTTTTGGGGAGGAAATATAGGTTTTAATAATAGTGTAGGGTTTTGGGGAGGAAATATAGGGTTTAGGAATTTTTTATGATGGGGTCTAGGGAAATTTATATGAGGGAATAGGGTTTAGGGAACAAACAATGGATGAGATAGGACAACAATCTATGAGTGAGATTTAAAGTATATGAAAGGGTTTGGTGAAAACTAGGGTTTGGTTTTTGATAAACACAATTACCATAGACTGATGCAAAAAACCATTTTTCAACAAGAAAAATTGTGTTACTTACTTGTTAAGAGGCAAATTTGGAGAATTGAGGCAAATTGAGGTGATTTAGAACCATTTGAAGCTTGGCTGATAGGTGCATAGTGCACTCTCCCAAGTGCGTAGTGCCTCTTCTATGCATAGCACATGTTTAGTTTTGCACTGCATGAAATCCCCAGGTGCACAACACCCCTTCTATCTGCAGTTCCAGCTGCCAGGTATGCAGCGCCCTTAGAATTCTCCAAAAATGCAATGACTTCCTCCCATTGCTCAATAACAGGTCAAGAATGTGTTTTTGGCTCTCCTTAGCACTTGAAACTTTCAACAATGAAATGACATAAGATATGGATGACCTTTATATAGTTTTTCAACTTTTGATTTTTCATTCTTCAAAACCCACTTTATAATGTCTATTTGTTTTCTTCAAATACTCTATTTTTCTGATGTTTGAATTTTGGCTTTCGACAGGTGGACTGATGCTTGATTGTTTGTCTTTTGTAGTGGCATGTACTTGGCAAATGTCACCAAGTGACCAGGAGCAGCATAGAAATATTTATTACATATAGGATCAATAAACTTACATGAAAGTTACCAATAAAATACCGATGCTCTGTTTTCACGTCAAAACTAGTTTTGAGGTAAAAACTTCTTAAGTTTACAAATTTAAGAGATTAAAACTTTTCTGATGATTATTGTCATCCTCATGTGTCTTTTGACTCTAGATTGATGATTATTAGCAATAGTCATTGAAATTTGACCATGGTAAAACCCTAATACATAATGAGACTAAAACCCTAGACCTAAAATCAAAATGATGAAATGAACTGAAAATATACAAGAATCATGGACTAAAATGTATGAAAGGAGATTAGAAGATATATGTCATGAGGAAAAAAAATGAAATGAACCCTGCCATCAATTGATCCATGACCTAATGGAATGCAACTCATTGTGAATGGGACTCCTAATATGAATGCAAAAAGGTAAATTTTGATCACTGATGGCAGTGTGAAGACACTGACACTAACACATGGTTGGGAGGATAAATCTATGAAGTAAAGTAGAGACTTCCACAGCTGACTGATTTAAGTTTGAATATAGGTAAGTATTGAGTCTTTATGTTACTTTAAGGATTTAACAGTATATATAGTAACCCTTAAATTAGAGAAATTGGTCTATGGGAAGGGCTGGGGTAAAAAGAGAAAAGCATCAGTAAACGAAAAATAGTTGTATTCTAGTTGTGAAGAAGAAGAAATTGTAGAAGCTTTTACCTAGGAATAAATAGTACTGTGAGAACTACAAAGCTAAATTTAAAGATACATTACTATGATTTTTTATAGTAGGAAAGCATGTCAATATATTAAATATATCTAGCTACTGGGACTATGAATAAATGATATAGAAACTGCTAAATATTTAATCAGTGAAAGAGTAATTTCTGAAAACATAATACAATTAGGAACTTCATATGACAAAAATAGACATTTGTTACAATTACAGGTCAATATTTATGGAAAATATTAGAAAAACATGTAGTATCTTCACTAATGAATACAACAGACAAAAAGATTATTTAGAATCAGATTGACCAATGGTAAAACAAAAACCCTTGCGGCTAAGCCTGGGATTGCAACAATTCCAAAGTATGAAAACTACAACCGAATTAAATAACTGAATTATAAAACCATTCTTGAAGGGTTGTTTCAACCTTCATGGAGGTAACGAAATGCAGCCAAAGAATTCCCAGTAGGTATCAATGAAATGGAGTCGTTGGGCTAGGATTTCCCCAAATGGGATTTCCCCTTTCACCTTGACCGATTTGCAAACAACCAACAAGCTCCCAGAACACAGAGTAAGCACCACCACCCTTTCATGGGTCAAGACCTCATTAAATAAAGATACTCTAGTACAAAATGATATAAGCTAAATCTAATTCTGAAACTAAGAAATTAAACGTTTCCACTGTGCTAGTTAATATTTAAAGAGCAGCCACCGAACCGAGAGGATTGGAACCCTCCTGGTTAAAAACCCTCATCAAATAACTTATGAACAAAGCCCCTTGTAAATGCAGAAATAATGGAAGTATGAAATAAATTTAATTACAAGATTGAACATTTAACCATGAGCAATTCGACCAAACAAGTTCAAAACCAGAGATTTGGAACATAGTTATTTGCATATTTGCTCAAAATTTAAATACATATGTATAACTGTCAAAATCGAGGAAAACCCTCTCTACATCAAAATCACAGTAGTATTTACATCAGAGGCGAACTTCCACTTGGGAATCGACTTCATAAATAAACCTAAAGTCTAGTAGAACTTAACACTCATGTAGAACTAAAATAAACTAAAACATAACCCTCTCTAGATTATAACATTCAGAAAGAAATTCGACCTTTGTCGAAACCCTTAGTGATGAAAAAGGGCAAGCACAAACCTAGAACCACTGTGCAGAGAAGGATATAGCACCGTGATAGTGCATCGGAGGTATTCAAACACTTCATAGCCCGGAGCACCAGAGAACCCCTGAAGGCACCCGTAACCAAAACCATAAACAAATTCTTTTAAAAACTTTGAATAAGGATACAAAACCTATTAGTAATAGATTTCAGTCAAATAACATATGGGTACCTATTAGGGATGCGATGCAGACCAGGTTCTTCGTTGGAATCGAACTAAGGGGTTGCCCCAATTGCAAAGGAGTCACTTAGGAAAGCCTGTAAGGGTTTCACAAGACAAGCCTAACCGCTTAAAGCCACCACCGAGCAATACCACACCAAAAATTCAACAAGCAAAATCATAAACTCACCCCCTAGCTTAACCCAAGCCACAAAGAGGAGTTTCCACCATCGGATGCATACAATATAGCTTGATCATTGATGAAGCGAGCATGAGGAGGAAGAATGACCAACTGGCAAGCAGATAGCGGATATATTGAGGACTACTCCCGCCGAGGCTCGGGAGTACCAAGTAATTAAAGTTATAATTAATGAGAACTCTGTTAGTTTATAAATTTCAATATACGAAGTACAGAGATAATAAAATGTAGAATAATGTGACAGATATGGTAATTCGGACCATAATTATTAAGATTATAATGTTTCGAATGATTTCTCGTAATTTATATATAATTTCAATTATATATATAATGTTTGGAATGATTTCTATTATTTTATATATAAAGTGCATTTGAATATATGTAACTATAATGGATCCATATATTTATAGGATTTACTATAGATCAGTGTAGTTAAGGTGAATTTCTTTTAAGTGGATACGTGACATTAATATTAAAATTTTATATTTTAAATTATACCAGACTAGATTCAACTTAACCCAAGATCTATCAAATACAAATTAGGGGATCAAATCTATGGAGGTGCAAACCTCTTTTTTGAGTGTAAAATGTGAGGAAAGGTTTTCACCTTTATAGATTTGATCTCTTGTGCTTGATAGATTCGGGGTCAAGATGGATATAGGTTTGTTATATAATACTATATAATATCTATAATTGTAACTCTTTGTCTCTTTCTTATTCCCTTTCTCTATCTCACTCCCCCAAACATACTCTCTCTCTCTTTGTATTTCTTCTTCCCTCCCTCTATCTCCCACTCCAGCTCCATCTCTCTATCCTTCCTTCTATCTATTGAGTCCTCTCTCTTCCTTCCTCTTGGGATCATTCTCTCCCACCTCCCTCTGTCTCTCCCAATGACTCTCTCTCTCCCTCTTTTCTCTCTAACTCTGTCACTATATCCATCCCTCTCTCCTCTTTATTCCTTCGATCTCTGTGGCTCTCTCTCTCTCCTCATCTCTCCCTTGTAACTCCCCCTCTCTCAACCCTCCAAAACCCTCCCTCCCTCACTCAAGCATCGATCGAGGGAAATGAATTTAGTAGAACATATCAAATTCCTCCATTTTTACGATCTGGCATAGGCAAATTCTTTGAGACTCTAGGTCCTTCTCCATTTGTAACACAGTATATTTTCTATGTGTATACAATGGAATTATCAACCTTGGTTATGGTGCCAGTGAGGTGTCAAACATCGATGATCCTCATGCATTAGGTATTTGAGCAATCGGTGAGGAAATTTGAGTTCATTTTAGTGTAACTGTTTTTTCCTAACACTAGTGCTGGCCGGATAAATCGTTCTTGCGGACAAGACCAATATCCCTAGTATCGAATGATATCTAGCAACAAGTAGCACAAACAAATCTACTTTTCTCTAAACATGTTTCAATTCATAAATGAAAACTAAGAGGTGTAACATACCCTACCTCGGTCCAACGATTGTTTGTGGCAGCTTTGTTTCAATAGCTTCAAGCAATTCCCTTTCAATAACCTGCATACACAAACAAACACACATCAAAGAACACCTGCATAGATACTATAATAAAACATGTTCATTATGAAGATCAAGGAGCTCATAAAATAAACCATTAGAGACAGTTCATTGAGAAAAACAAACTTGATTGTATTAACTTTATGAATTAAAAAAACTTACAACCTTTGCCTTGATGTTGCACAAGCTCTTTCCAGGGTCCAGCAGGGATCTCCTCTACTTTGACAAGCCTCACTCACTTCCCAAATGAAATGAAAGTTATGTTATCTCTCCTCTCACAAGCTCAAAAAGGAAGTCTAATTTCTAGCCGCATTTGCCCTCAAGAATCTTCAGCTTTCAACCTCCCCTACAACCAGCCCAATGCCTGAATTTATAATGCAAATGGAGGAAGTTGTAGGTCCACCATTGAAGGGATAAGTTCCTCCTTCAATGGGATAAGCACCACATATCATGGAGTTAGCTCCCTTATGTTAGCACCTAAATCTACCTTAGGCTGAAGGAAGGCAAAATTCAGGGTAACCACAAACAACGCTCATTCTCTTAGCTAGCCCTACCAGAATAGGAGAGGGCTCTCTCCGGGTCACGCTCAGTGAATAGATAAAAAATATGGTCTGAGATGACTTACAATGAATATTGATCTTAGGCTAGTAAGTAAATATGGATACAAGAAACAATTTTTTATGAATGACTAAGTTTCTAGGATGGTATGGGACCAACGGACAGCAATGAGTAGAGAATTTAATACAAAGGCACAGATTACTTCGTGAGGCAAGAAAGGCGTAAAGTCTAGCAATTTAGTTTGAAATAACACGGAAATGGAGAGATTGCTTAGGAGGGTGAAAAGAGCATAACTACATGAATCCTTTTCAACAAAAGAAAAACACACAGTGTGAAACTTTCCCACAGGCAGAGAAATAAAAATGAATTCTACCTTATCTTACTCAAAAAAATTCACTGGAAATGAATATGAATGAACTATGAAACATAAAGAAATACATATGAAACATAAGGAAAAGCAAATTTTCTACACTCACAACCACATGAATCTCATGAAAAATAGCCATTTCCTTTCATTAATCCTCTGTCAAAGTATACAATGAAGAAACAGAGTCTCTTTCCCACAGTCTCCCAGAAATTACAAGCCAACCAACCCTTTGCAAATGGTTTGCATGCAATAAATAGACTATTCCATGAGGAAATAGAACGACCAAGATTTGGGGAGTTTCTCAAATCATTACAAAATGGAGATGGAAAGCCAACCATTACCTACAAGTGCAGCGTTACAAAAATGACAAATGGCTTGGGTGACCATTTGCCTTCCTTTGCCACTTGGATAGAAGCTAAACTCTTTAAAATTTGCCTTAGTTGCTGAAAAAAGTGAAATGTAGATGAGCGGGTCCACTTGGAGAAAGTTGCAAATCGAAATTTCGCGAAACGGAGATGAATTTGGCCTTTTTCTCTATATGTGTCGCGCCCAATTCTATATGCGTCGCTCCAATTTGGAGGTTGTTTTGAGGTACCTGCAAGAGTCCAAAATGTGCCCAAGTGTGCTTGTTGGAAATCATGGCCTGTCTACTTTCCAACCCAAGTGGAATTTCTGAATTTGGTGCTCATTTACCCCTCCAAAAATTCATTCTCCCAAGATTGCTTCCTGTGTGTCAAAATAGAGGCAGAGAGGTCATGTTTTGAGTGTTTTTTACCTCCTGGAGACTCAAATCATGCCCAAATTTATTGTCCATGCACCAATGGTCGTGATTTTGCATGCTGAATCCAAAAATGCAATACATTTTTCATTTGGAGCCCCCAATCCTAAGCGTTGTGCCAATGGCGTGGCGCACAGGGAGGAAAAACCTGTGTTGTAACCAAAAATTTACCATGTGACCAAAATCACCCCAATTTTCATGAAATTTGGGCTGGAGATCCTCTATGAGGTGCTATGCTGGGACACAGAGGCTTCAGCCAAGATTCGAAGCCAATCTTGCTTTTTTTGCCTCTTTTGTCTCTTTATCGCTCTGCTCAATTTTGCCTTCAAGCTCCTTATCCGATCCTTTGAACTAATGTTCTGTGCCCTGTAATGATAAACCATCCACATCAGTATGGTTTTGTCCTTGCTAGCCTTCTCCAGCAGTCTCTCAAGGTGGATTTTGATGCGCTCGAGCCAAGACTCACGGTCATTGTTAATCTCTTGCTCCAAGGGAGTGAGCTCGATCCTCCTATGCTGGGCAGCTTGGCGATTCTCACGGATGCTTTTAGCTCTGATCTCATGTTGGTCCTCAAGCTATTTGTCCTTACTCCAAATACTATAATCCATTTGGCCCGATCCAAATTGAGTGACAAGTTTTGATCTCGTTTTCTGCTCCTGATGTCATCCTAGTTTGGCACTCTCCACATCTGCATCATCATCTTGAATGAGGATGAAGTCGGCCTCCTGTTCACCTGATGGCCCCTCGTCATGCATGGGCCTCTTGCCCTTGTCCTGTACCTATGTTGTCGATGTAGGAAGCGAGGCCCCTTCCACCCCGGGTGGAGATAACACTCACTTTGCTGCTGCAAACAAATGTCTACTGTCCCTCTGATAGGTGATGAATACTGGTATAGTAGTGGTCTCATGGTGCTCATACTGATGAGAAGGACCACCTATCTCATGTTCCGCCTCTGATAATACCTGTGAAGTGCTGAAGAGGTCACCGGAGATGAAGTCATCCCAAGGAATGCCCTGCAATGCCAACTGATGATCCACCAAAATTCGGATAAGAGCAAAGTGATAAACATTGTTTAACTACTGCTGAGGGGTCTTGTGCCACATGAAGGTGTTAATCCTCTCTATGTTGCTGCAAATGAAAATGGGAGGTTCATCATCCGTACCCTAGTAAAGTGCATGAGAAACCTGATGTGGTACACATATAGACGAGAGAACCTCCCCTCACAGTTGAAGTACTTCATGATCAATTTCATGAGCGGAGCATATTCATCTCTCAAATATTTGAATGGAAAGACTCTTGTGAGCTGCCTCAAGAATCTGGCCTTAATGTAAGGCTCATAGTGTTGTTGATCCACCTTCTATTTCTTGTGCCACTATTCACCAACATTTGGTATGCTGGTTGCTAATCAGATAGTTTCGGGTGTCAATGTGAAGGTGACCCCGACCAAGATAGAGTGACCTCCATGTAGGTGAAGCACAAAAAGATGGGCCAACTCATGATGAACTCTAACATTAGCCACCCTTTGACAAAATTCAAAACATGATAGATGCTGGAAGCATGACATAGCAAGAGGGCAGGGTTGCAGTTCTGTGAGGG
Source organism: Pinus taeda (assembly GCA_000404065.3). Lineage (NCBI taxonomy): Eukaryota > Viridiplantae > Streptophyta > Pinopsida > Pinales > Pinaceae > Pinus > Pinus taeda. The sequence continues at coordinate 135,702 of APFE030900940.1, read as the reverse complement.
TGGTTGGCTCATCCCTAACATGTTTTCCACTCTTGTGATGTCTCCTGGGAGCCTGTTCTTCTGAGGATGAATCACTTTGTGTCTCCATCTCATACTCTGATGAATGCTCAGATGCCATGACTGACGTTTGTACTATACTTGGGTTGCCCTTTGATGATGGTATGAAACTAGGTGTTGTTGTGATATCTGCCACCAAGGGGAGAAATAAAAAAAGGGAGTATTATGAGGGGAATAATATGATGGGAATAGGGGTTATGGGGAAAATGTTGTTTAGGGATATGTAAGAGGGTTTGGGGATTTGATAGGGTAGGGTTTTGGGGTTTACATTGACCAATGAGTGGAGGGATAGGGGATAGGGTTCGGTAGTGTTTTAGGGTAGGGATAATAGGAAAAATGAGAAAGGGGGGATAGGGAAAAATGGTAAGAAAGGGGAAAATGAGGGGTGAAAATGGAGCCTTGGCATCAACACCACAGTTTTGCAACCCTAGCAACAATGGCTTTGGTGTTTTCTAGTGGTTGGTTTTATGAATTTTAGTTGCCACTATAACTAGCCATGAACCAGCACAACCTCCACAAAAATACATGAGCCATCAAGATTTAGAGCCTACATGTCGATTTGAGGGGTTTCAAATGCAACTTTAGGCAATTTGGCACGATTTCGGGCCTTTGTGGGTGTGCGTCGCACGACAAACCCAATGTGCCGCACTATTTATATGCGTCTCACCCTTGTAAACTTTGCACTGTGGGACGGCTCTATGTGTGCCACGCTCTGTATGTGCGCCGCCCCTCTATGTGTGCACCACACTATGGAAAGTGACTCCCAACTCACTCCAAACGCGTGCTTTGCACTCTCAATCAATTTGCTATGTTTTCTCAATAACCTTGATTTGCACAATGACCTTAGCTTCTTGTGGAAACTTGTATATAAAGACTTTGAAGTCATGGGTTTAATTTTTTCTTCTCCAAAAACCCACTTTGCTAATGTTTCATTTTGGATTTTTTCACTGAGTTAATGCATCACTGAATTTCACTTTTTCTTTGAATTTTTAGCTAGAATGATGAAATTTTCGGCACTCTTTACAGACGTTGTATGACAGGGAATTTGGTCATGGAAACCATGACTGCACCTCAAGAAATCAACTAGCGACGTTTTTGAAAATTATCACAAATGACACACTGTTTGACTTTTCTTCAAAACAGAGTTTTGAATAACAGTCAAAGTTTGTCCACATGATGATGAAACTCTTTGAATCATAACTTTGTAAGGGCCTCCCTCTGGCCTGCATGGATTTATTGGATATGTTTGAAGACCAATTTATCTTATCCCTAGACCTAATGACTGAATATGACTCTAGTCCATTAAGGATCGAACATTGACTGTCATGGACCTTAGTGAACCTTGACAAAAGACCTGAGCCAGCAGGTGCCAGACATGAGGGCAACTGACTAACAAGACCTTTTCCATCAGATTATGGCATGCCCTTAGCAGAATGCAGTTGGGTGAACGGAGCAGGACTCCTAAAAATGAAATGCAGAAAGATTTTTGATCTCTGACGGAGGACTGACTAGACTGACTCTAACATTGGCTCCAATGGGGGATGGTATCTCCTTGGAGGTGCCAAGAAAAACAGATCTCTAGAAGAGCTAGACAGTGCCTTCATCCATTGGGCTATGGAGTCATTATTTTGACAAACAACACAGGACTTTGACTCATTTATGAAACTAAAATGACCAAAAAATTTACTCAAACTTGACATTGAAATGACTTGAAGACTAACTTAACAAACTCAAACCAAACTGAAATAAAAATGGTATTTACAATGACGGTGGAAGTAGCATTAATAACTCAGAAATGGTACCGCCTGAGCAGCCGACCATTGATCGACCCTCCTGGACAATCTTCCCTGTTCATTTCCTTCAGAAGAAAGGAATTCTGACCCCGATATGCTGCAATATTGAAGGGACCTTTCCAAAGATTCTCGAACTTGTCGTGCTTACCTTTTTCCTCATTCCTTGCATCCCACTTCAGCGCGACATCATCCAACTGAAATTTTTCCGCCTTTTCTTTTCTCTCATAAATTTTCTTGATCTTCTCCTGCAATTTGGATGTGTTCTTGAAAACTTCTTCTCTGGTCTGCTGCAAGTGGACCATTTGATTCAACCTTCTCTGCATGGGATCTTCTTCACTGTCGGCCTCCTGAAGAGGTTTGACTACTGGGGCAACGAGAGAGGTAGGAAATACTGTATCAACTCCATAAACAAGCTCAAACGGTGACGTACCAATGGATTTCTTCTGACTGACTCGATCTGCCCAAAGTGCATTGACCAACCTCTTGTGCCAACTTCTTATTTATTTCTAGCAGCTTCTTGATGATGTTGACCAATGATTTGTTTGAAGACTCTGCCAATCCATTTCCTTGCGGATGATAGGCAGTTGAGTGACCCAAAATGATATGATATTTATGAAAAAATATACCATCCTTTTTTATTTGAAAGTTGTTGCATTATCAGTGATTAACTTGTTTGGGCAACCAAAGCAAGAGAAGATGCTATTTTCAAGGAATGAAATGATTACCGCATCTGTAGCTTGTCTGGTGGGAATTGCCTCGATACATTTCGTGAAATAGTCTATCGCTGTGAGGATCCATCTATGCTGACTAGAAGAAGCGGGATGAATTTCACCAATGAAATCCAATCCCCATTGCTATAAAGGAGCACTCACCTCAATAGGCTTAAGTGGTAAAGGCTGTAACTTCTGTCGTCCTTCAAAAATATGACACTTATGACAGCTCTTGACCATCTTATATACATTAGCAAACAATGTCAGCCAATAGTATCCTGCTCTCAGAATTTTATTTGCTATTGATTTCCAAAAAAGGTGACCACCACAGTTTCCTTGGTGGCAGTCCTCATGACCTTCTTTGCTTCCTTTTCCACCAAATAATTTAACAAAATGCCACCACGATCTTTCCAATACAGTGTATAATTTAGAATGCAAAACTTGGCAGCCTTCAACTTGAGTGTTCTCGCTTTGTTTCTAGTCATGTCGGGTGGTGGTGACAAATTTTTAAGCACATATATGATATCTGAATACCACGGATAAAGAGCAAACATTTCAGATACCTGAATTGACGACCCTTCTTCATTATCATCGGACATAGCAGCGATCACATTTACGTCCAAGGCGTGCAAGTTTGATTCAGCCATTAACTTTTCCAATCCCCATCCTTTAACCATCTTTGTGGGCTTTATTTCCACATCATATCCCATCAAAGCTACAATCCACTTGCCTCGTCTTCCTTCCGGATCGGTCTTCACTAAAACATCTTTGACAGCAGCGTTAGGAACATAGGCCAAAATATGAGAATGTAGAATATATACCCAGAAATATTTCAATGCTTTGACAAGTGCAAGGGCTTGCTTCTCAATGATGTTGTATTTTAAGGCTACATCTCTTATAGCTCTACTGAAGAATGCAATGGGTCTTTCGTGATCATCTCTTTTCTGCAATAACATTGCTGCCATACTATGCTCCGAAGCAAATGAAAACAATATGAAATCCTGAGTGTAGTCCAAGTTGACTAGAACTGGAGCTGAAGAAAGAGCCAATTTGACCAAATTGAAAGATTTTACAGCCTCCTCCATCCATCTCACTTGGCTATCCTTCTTAAGAATGTTTGTAATCTCTCTTAGGTGCTCAGCAAGATTAGGTACAAAGCAGCATAGAAAATTCATTTTACCATTGAAAGATTGTATCTCTTTCTTATTCCGGGGCAGATCGATTTGCTAAATTGCTTGCACACGTTCTGGGTCAATACAAATGCCATCTTTTGAGATAATGTGCCTGAGTAGTTTGCCTTCCTCCATGGCAAACAAGCTCTTCTTCGAATTCAGCGACAAGCCATATTTTCTGCACTTTTGAAAGACAGTTTTTAGATGGTACATGTGCTCTTCATCAGATTTGGAAAACACTGTCAAATCATCTAGGTGTTAGCTTCCTGCTGCAGCAGGCTACTCATTTTTCATGATTGGCATTTTACAGGCCAAATATGTAGTACTTTTCTTGCTGCAATGCTCCATATTTGCTTGATAGTCTCCAAGTGAAGAAGGCTACTTAAGGTTCATTCAATTTCCTTCCAAATTTTGTAAAGTTATCCCGGTATCGCCAATTTTTCAGTTAAAGGGACAACCAAAGAGCTTAATCTTGGTCTCCCTAGGTTTAAATTTCCTGTTTTAGAATATAGAGAATGTAAATCTGTCCAAATAGCTTAATCTTGGCAGATTCTTAGATAGGTAGAGAAGCAGAGGAGCCCAACTGTTTAATCTAGGCCCTGGAAGAAATAAGGGTAGTATGTAGATAGGAAAGCATCAAAAGAAAAATGAATGATTGGTTTGCAAGTCTAAGTGCACCCCAAACAAAAGAAGAAAAAATGCTAGGCAAGTAGGCTGGGTAGGTAGTTCTGAGGTTGCTGAATCCTAATTGCTGACCAGTTCCAGATTTTCAGGTGTCATATCATTCAGGACACAATCAGCAAGAATTTCTATGCAAAAATCTCAAAAGAGGTATAACTAACTCCCCTTCTATGTTTTCCCCAATCATTAACTAACTTCCCCAAAAGAGGTCAGGATTTGCTTGACACCTCTTAAGTTCCATCATCTTCATAACACTGGCTTGAGTAAAGATCTGCTTTACTCAAAGTTGTTCCATACTTTCTCTTAAGCATGGTCCTACCCCCTTATAACAGCCTAAGGTCTCCTGAACTTAGCGCTTTCTTACCTCCTCCATATTAACCGCTAACATTATTATTTAGCTCCCTATTCTTCCCATCCCCTTATTAATATTAAGTAAAATCCCCTTACGTAATATCCCTAACCATAAGTACCCCCGGGAATTGCTCAGTTTATCTGAAACTTAGCAAGAACCCTTGACCTCCAAACCATCTCCTAGATACAATGGACTCCTTCCAAAGTATAAGATCCCTCTGAGGTAATCGGACCCCTTCTGAAACCTCAAATGCCCTTCGCACCCACTTACTTGCTCTTTCCTCCCAAAGCTTACACTCTGCAGAACCTTAAAGCCAGATCGCGATCGCAACATCACACTTTCCTCTCCATGCAGGTTATCACCCATCTGTCACCACCCAACGTGATATTGCGATATCGACGGTCGGCGGTCGCAAGCACCGAATGTCCAACTCAAGCACCCTCCGTTCCCCGCCGATGAGATATTGCGATCGCATCGGAGCTTCTTCATCGCATTACCTCCAGTATCGGCACCTCGCCACGTCGTTCTATACCAGGGACCCACCACAGCTGACGTCATCCACCGTACAGCCGACGTCATGCTGACATCAGCAGCGAGAAAGCCGAAACTTCGCGGAGGAAGAAAAATCGCACTTCGGAGCTCCAGAACAAGAAACAGAGGCAGTTTTCGATGCACGATTAGCGCGAAGTGCTAATTGCGCATCGCTATGGGAAATAGGCCATTTCAAGGAATCTTCGGGTAATCTTCTGATTTCTTAGCCCATTGCGCACCGAAAAAGCCCGAAAATCGCCCGATCGTGCCAAAAGGATCCAGTTTTAAGACAACAGCAGATCAATGACAGAGTCTAAAGTGTATCAGATCAAGTCATCAAGCTTCAAGCGTGTCAAAGAGTATCAGTCGACGTCGGAAGCCATCAATGTAGCAGCAAAGAGTATCAGTGAAAATCTCGAGGAGCGGCCCGAAGCAGGAGAAAATTTAATATCTTCCAGCAGATTCATCGAAAGAGGGCGAAGTCACTTGAAGCTCTCAAATCATAATTATTGCACATTTAATTCACACCAGAGCCGAACTGCAGTTCCCAAAGCACAATCATTCCAGCAGCACCGCATCCAGCCCCCAAGGGCCACCTCGTCACCTGTTCCAATTCAGCTACCCCCAGCGCAACCAAAAAGATTTACTTTCATTTAATTCCAGCAACACTTAGATTTTTGAAGAGTTTTCTAGCAGGCCTGTCTAGGTCACTTGTAATGATGTCTTTCCAATATTTTGCTTATAAATACCACCCTGAGCAATGTTGTGAGGAGTTGGTTGGTTGGTAGTAGTTGTTGGTTAGTCTTCTTTCCAACATTTTCTCCGAGCAGAGACTCGCACTGTAACTGTCATAATTTCCATAATCAAAGATTGCTGAAAGCATGGATCGTGAAACTACTTGATATTTCTCTTGGCCAAGGAATGATTACGGAATTCCTGTGCTTCTACATGATCCAATAAGTGTTTCTCTCCTCTGTTTAATTTCTATGTTTTTTTCCACCGTACCGCCTTCTAAATTGCACGAAAAAAGAATAGCTTAAGATTTGTTTCATTACACCTTAAGTTCAATTTCTGCTGTTTTTCAGCATGATGAAATGATTCTCTTTTGCCTTTCATCCCTGATGCCCATTCCGTACTTTCAGTAGATCGATAATTGTATCCTGTGTGGCTATCCTGCTTCGTATCCCCTTGTGACCAAGAAAATGCTCGCAAGCCTCAATCTGTGACTCCATGCCCAATGGTTCGAAACTTATCACACCTTACCTTGCCTCTTTGCTTGAGAATCCTACCTCCCATCCAACCACAATCAACACTCCCTTGAAGCCAGAAAGCTAGCCTAAAATCATCAACTAAGGTTGAATCATAAGGAGAGAGCCCTCTCTGATTACAGGTGGGCTAGAACCTGTAATCCAAAGATTGGTTTGTGGTTACCTCGGCCGTATCCCTATTTAGGAGCACTAGGGACAACCTAAGTGATAACATAATGGCGACTCCGCTGGGGAACTCCTCAGATAAATTTATGAAACCAGTCTGCAGCTCTACAGAGGAAGAAGCCGACTTGTGAAAGGATCGGCTGACCTGTGTTGTTGCATATTTTTAGAAAATTTTCAAAGATATATTAGAAGTTGGATCCTAAGAAACAAACACAGAATGCATGATCAAATCCTAATCCAAACAACCCGCCCATCGTCGAAAATCCGAATTTAATTCCTAAGATCGTCAGAAAACAAAAACAAAAAGATTGCCAGACCCCTGCTAGTCCTGAAACAGTTCAGCCAATTGCTATACCAACCCCTGTCAAGGTTCTATTCTGGTCCACCCCGAGCTCGCCTGGCTCATCACCCCCTTCTCCAAGTAGCTCTGCCACACCCCTATCCCATATCCCTACCACTTCTACTACTACTTCTTCCCCTGTTATTCCCGTAATTCCCCTCGCCTTAGGTGTTCTGCTCATCCCCGTCATCATGGCTAGATATGCACCATTACAGTTACCTGCCAATCCCGGGGCTATGCCTCAGGACTACCAATCGAAAATCACTTATTTCGATGGCACAACCTCTTGCACCGCCCTACAACATACAAAGAAAATGCAGGATTATTTCGAGAGTTATGAGATAGATGATGAGAGCGTAAGAATGAAGATCTTTGTCCAAAGTCTGACCGGTGACGTCAGAACTTGGTTTAGGGCACTTCCACCTAATTCTATACCAAACCCGGAAGCCTTATACCAGACATTCGTTAACAGATGGGAGAAAAAGAAGGACCCCCTGCACATACTATCCGAGTATGAGTGTATTAAGAGAGGACCTGGGGAAGCTGTTCTGGATTACTGCGCCAGATTTAACGATGTCTACAATGCGATACCACCAAATTTAAGACCTCCGCCTGACCTTGCTTTATACAAATTCCCGGATGGCTTTGATGCCGAGATGGCGTATCAAATAAGGGAAAGAGCCACTCAAAGCCTCGCAGAAATGCAAGACGCCGCAGTAAGCGTGGAAGCAAATCTAATCGCTAAAAGAAACAGAATCAGATCCGAGAGAAAAACCACTTTCAAAGAAGAACCCTCCTCTTTTGAGCAGAAGCTCGATGCGGTCGTCATTTCCATGAAAAGGATGGGAGATAGATTAGACAACGTTGAGAGGAAAAATTCATGGGAAAGTCAACAGCCCAATGCCGCGAGGAACCCAAACTTCAGAAAGACCCAAAATTTTAACGTAGGTAGGGCCAGTCAGGATCACGACATTAGACCTCCTTTTCAAGAAAACTATGCTGAGGCATCTACATCCACTGATCCCACAGATGGGACCCTAATGAACCTGGTTGATTCAGAAAACGAACAGCAATCCTTCCTCACGGAAGAAAACTGACCATACCTTAATATAGGACAATTCCGCACCAAATCGGGCGAGTCCTTTGACTTTAAACAAGGTTATGACACCGCTATATATGAGGTACATAAGCAATACAAACTAAGAACACGGACTATTGATGTTCTTCTACCTAGCAAAGCAAAAGATATCAAACAGCCCAACAAAGCTAAAGGGAAGGTAACCATCAACCAACCAGCTAATAGTCGTGTCCCAAATCCTCAGCAAGATATTGTGGAGGATGTAATAGATACACATGGTTCTATGGAGCAGCCTCTGCCCAATTCCCATCCAGAAAAAGATCTGAAGAGCATTCCCGAAAATATTCCCAGAACAGAGATAGCACGGATGGTCATGCACCGTGACACGGACGCTCCAAAAGAAAATACAGAGAGTATGCCTGAAAAGGAAAAGTTCACTAGTGTCAAAGTCCGGAACCCAGTAGAAAAACCATTCAGTTTAGAAACTGAAATCGGAAAACTCAAAATCTTCATTCCCCTCTCAGAAGTGGCTAAGCATGATGTATATAGACAACAAATTCAAAAATCACTTCAATTGCCGGAAGTTAGGGATGATGTAAACGTTCTATATGATACCCCTGAACTACTCTTCGGGCCAGAAGTTGACGGAAAAACAACATATGGACCTGTTCCGCCTTTCTATGTCAGCCTGCACATACATGATAAGATACTGCACAATGTTATGTTTGACTCAGGCGCCTCACATAACCTCATGCCCAAAGCTGTAATGGAAAAGTTGAATCTCGATGTCACCCGACCCTATAAAGATCTGTATTTGTTTGATACAAGTCAGGTCAAATGTCTGGGCCTAATCAAAGACCTTTGTGTCTTCCTAGTCCAATTTCCCAACAAGACAATCTTAATGGACGTAGTAGTTGCTGATATTCCCACAAAGTATGGCATGCTGCTATCCAGATCATGGGGAGAAAAATTGCAAGGATCCCTTCAACTCGACCTCTCTTATGCCACCATATCTGTCTTTGGGCAACCAAAGAGACTTTATAGGGAGACATTAATGAAGTATGTGGTAAGTAGTGAGGAGAAACCCCAAAATTTTCCAATATACTCAATCCATTCTGATATGGATTCTTTTATTTTGTTTACTGACAACACAAGCCCTCCAACTCCTGACAAGCCGTCATCCCTGGAGCAAGGAACCAATGCCAATGAGAGATCAGTTGCCGATACGCATGAAATTGTCTCAACAGCCAGGGCAACCCGCACAGGACAGGAAGAAAATGCCGAAACAGAAGTCACCAGCTCATCCGCTCCGCATGCCACTCGAATCCCCAATACACACCTGGGACAAGAAGCCGCATGGTATTTAGAATTTGATGGTGCAGTTAACAAGTTAGCAGCAGGGGCTGGAGTGTGGATTTATAATACTCACGAGAATCACGCACAAGGCCATGCCTATAGACTCAATTTTAGATGTACAAACAATATGGCAGAGTATGAAGCCCTTCTCTTAGGTCTCAAGCTGCTCAAAACCTTGGGAGCTACCACCATTTCCATCCTAGGTGATTCAGACCTCATCGTACAACAGATAAAGGGAAACTTTGTCGCTAATGATAGTAGAATGAGAGCTTACACAGCCGCTGCCAGCGAATTGCTTAGCACCTTCAGTGATTTTGAGCTGGCCAAAATTGCACAAGATCATAATATTCATGCCCATAGCCTAGCTACCTTCACTAGCACATGTAGGTTTCCCTTTGGACCAAGTCACCACTTCACCGCAGAAATAAAACACAGACTGTCAATTCCTAACAATGTCGAGAATTGGCAGGTATTCCAAGATGATGCCCAGAATAACAATTTTCTTACTCTGGAGGATGAATTCTCTAGCACAAACATTGACATGGATGCTATAGCCGAGCCACAACAGTTAGCAGAAGAAGATCACCTGACCTTAACAGCTGCCATGGCTAAACAAATACTAAGCCCAACTATTTTTGACGGTACAAACATAGGGCAACTGAAACAGTTTTGTTCACCTAAGGCAGCCGAAGTAAAAGACGAGTTTATTGACCTAAAAGGAAATGTTCTGCCTGCCGGTCTTACTCCATTGGAAGACATTTTTGATGACAATGATGTGGCCAGAAAACCAAAGATGGAACCTTTGAATGCCGCCATAGAAGAATACAACATAGGAACAGCAGAACATCCCAGAATGATTAAACTATCAAAAATCTGCCTCCTGACCAAAAGTCGAAATATGTGGATTTGTTCAAAGAATTTCAAGATGTATTTGCCTGGAGTTATGAGGACTTAAAGTCCTATGACACTTTAGTAATCCAACATACCATTCCCCTAAGATCGAATCAGAAACTGTTCAAACAAAATCTCAGAAGAATCAACCCCATGCTTCTTCCTTTGATTGAAAAAGAAATAAAAAGAATGTTTGAAGCGGGTACCATTGCGCCCATTAGATTCTCTGAATGGGTGTCTAACTTAGTTCCCACCAGAAAGAAAACATGAGAGATAAGACTGTGTGTAGATTTGAGAAATCTAAACCAAGTCTCTCTAAAATACCACTACCCATTACCCAAAATGGACCATATCTTGCAAAGAGTAGTGGGTTCCTCTAGGATTTCCCTACTGGATGGATTCTCAGGATTTAACCAAATCCTTGTTCACCCAGACGATCAGGACAAAACAACTTTCACCACACCCTGGGGAACGTTCAAGTATGTTAAAATGCCTTTTGGGTTGAAAAATGGCAGCGCTACCTTTCAGAGGGCAATGGATATTGCGTTCGCCAAGGAGATACACAATTTCCTTGTGGTTTACTTGGATGACCTGACCCCATTTTCCAAATCCGACCTACAACACCTTAAGCACTTAAGGAAAATTTTCATCACATGTAGGAAATACAACATTTCCTTGAATCCTAAGAAGTCTCTGTTTTCCCTGGAGGAAGGCAGGCTATTAGGGCATATAATATCAAAATATGGGATCAGAGTCGACCCAGAAAGAATTCAGGCTATCTTCCAAATCCCTTACCCAAGAAACACAAAATAATTACAAGCATTCCTTGGAAAAATCAACTTCTTGAGGAGATTTATCCCCAATTTAGCCGAGCTAAGAAGGCTATTGAGCAACATGCTAAAAAAGGACACCAAGATGAGATGGTCTCTTGAGGCCAAGCAAGATTTCGAGAGTATAAAAACTGCCCTGACTCAAACACCTGTCCTCACCAGTCCTCAATTTGAAAGAGACTTTATCATTTTTTCTTTCGCATCAGAACATACCATAGCCGCAGTCCTTCTGCAGAAAGATGATCAGGGCAACGAGAAACCAATTGCTTTCTTCAGCCGAGCTTTGAGAGACGCACCCCTAAAATTTCAGATCATGGAAAAGCAAGCCTACGCCCTAGTCAAAGCCATCAAAGAGTTCAGAATTTACATCCTGTACTCCCATGTGATTGCATATGTCCCTAATGCTATTGTAAAGGATATACTAACTCAAGAAGGATTGGAAGGCAAAAGAGGCAAATGGATTGCTAGCATCCTTGAATACGACATTGAGATAAAGCCCACCAAGCTCGTAAAAGGACAAGGGCTAGCCAAGCTAATGGCTGAAACAAACTTTCAAGCATTAGACATTAATCAGCTGGACGATGAAGCGGAGTTGGCGACTCCACAGATCAGTGATACCTTCACACAGTCCCCTTGGTATTTTGATATTTGCTTTGTATTGTTAAACCTGTGCGATCCCCCAGGATTGTCCAGAACTAAGAAAATATTTTTAAGAATGAAATCATCAAACTTCTGTGTCATAGATGGTGCTTTGTTTTGGAAAAATTATGAAGGTATTTTGCTTAAATGTTTAACTACAGATGAAACTAACAGCGTCATGAAAGAATTTCATGCAGGTGACTGCGGAGGACACTTATATTGGAAATCCACGGCAGACAAGATCTTACGAGCTGGTTATTACTGGCCTTCTTTGTTTGCAGATGTGAAAAAGTTTACTGCCTCATGCCACAAATGCCAAATCTTTGAAGGAAAAAGAAAGCTATTGACCCTGCCCCTAAAGCCCATTTCAACCGAGAAACCTTTTCAACAATGGGGTCTTGACTTCATTGGAGAAATCCATCCCTCTTCCTCAGGCCAACACAAATGGACTCTAACAGCCACCGATTATTTCACCAAATGGATTGAAGCCATCCCGTGTAGGCAAGCCAATGACTCCACCATTATCCAATTCCTTGAAAGCAACATCCTTTCTAGATTTGGCTGCCCGGAGAAAATTATTACTGACAACGCTGCTGCTTTCAAATCTAAGAAAATCATTAACTTTTGCCACAAATACCACATTACCTTAGGTCACTCCACAGCTTATTACCCGCAAGGTAATGGCCTGACCGAGTCTTCCAATAAGAGCCTCATCAATATCATAAAGAAGATGCTAGAAGAAAACAAAAAGAACTGGCACAAAAAGCTCACCAATGCCCTATGGGCAGACCGACTGTCCACCAAAAATTCCATAGGGATGAGCCCCTATGAATTTGTATATGGCATGGAAGCTAAGTTTCCTTCATCTCTAGGCATACCTGCTATCAAAATGTTGCAAGAAATTCAGGCTAAACCAAATAACACGCAAAGAAGAATTAATCAGACCATTCACCTTCAGCAAACTAGAGAAGAAGTTTTCAACAGAGCTCAGAGTCTGCAGGAAAAACTCAAGAAAATGTTTGATAAGAAGACTAAAGCAGAGGATTTATGGGTGGGCAGCAAATTTCTAAGATGGGATGCACGAAGAGAAGACAAGGGAAAACACGCAAAATTCGATTTCTTGTGGAAAGGTCCATACATCATCACTGTTGTGCAAGGCAATAACAACTACTTTCTCAAATCTCTTGATGACAACACAGCAGAAGAGGGCCTGATCAATGGCCGTATGTTGAAGCACTACAATGATCCTCTTGCTTGAAAAGGGCAGATGGTGGTTGGTTTGTACATAGTTGTATATATCAGTTTTTGTCCTTTTTTAGAGTTTATAATACTGAAGCCCGCGGAAGAAAGCAGGCGGCGCATTGCAGAAGATAGCAAGAAACTAAAGACCAAGGCATTCTGACCTGTTGTTCTTGACTTCTCACAAGGAGAAGCCATCCTCGAGTGGAGCCACTGTTAGCTTCCTACCGCAGCAGGCTACTCATTTTTCATGATTGGCATTTTACACGCCAAATATGTCGTACTTTGCTTGCTGCAATGCTCCATATTTGCTTGACAGTCTCCAAGTGAAGAAGGCTACTTCAAGTTCATTCAATTGCCTTCCAAATTTTGTAAAGTTATCCTGGTATCGCCAATTTTTCAGTTAAAGGGATGACCAAACAGCTTAATCTTGGTCTCCTTAGGTTTAAATTTCCTGTTTTAGAATATAGAGAATGTAAATTCTGTCCAAACAGCTTAATCTTGGCAGATTCTTAGATAGGTAGAGAAGCAGAGGAGCCCAACAGTTTAATCTGGGCCCTGGAAGAAATAAGGGTAGTATGTAGATAGGAAAGCATCAAAAGAAAAATGAATGATGGGCTTGCAAGTCTAAGTGCACCCGAAACAAAAGAAGAAAAAATGCTAGGCAAGTACGCTGGGTAGGTAGTTCTGAGGTTGCTGAATCCTAATTGCTGACCAGTTCTAGATTTTCAGGTGCCATATCATTCAGGACACAATCAGCAAGAATTTCTATGAAAAAATCTCAAAAGAGGTATAACTAACTCCCCATCTCTTTTTTTCCCAATCATTAACTAACTTCCCCAAAAGAGGTCAGGATCTGCTTGAAACCTCTTAAGTTCCATCATCTTCATAACACTGGCTTGAGTAAAGATCTACTTTACTCAAAGTTGTTCCATACTTTCTCTTAAGCATGGTCCTACCCCCTTATAACAGCCTAAGGTCTCCTGAACTTAGCGCTTTCTTACCACCTTCATATTAACCACTAACATTATTATTTAGCTCCCTATTCTTCCCATCCCCTTATTAATATTAAGTAAAATCCCCTTACGTAATATCCCTCCCCCTGGTTGGAAAATAACCATAAGTACCCCCGGGAATTGCTCAGTTTATCTGAAACTTAGCAAGAACCCTTGACCTCCAAACCATCTCCCAGATACAGTGGACTCCTTCCAAAGTATAAGATCCCTCTGAGGTAATCGGACCCCTTCCGAAACCTCAAATATCCTTCGCACCCACTTACTTGCTCTTTCCTCCCAAAGCTTACACTCCGCAAAACCTTAAATCCAGATCGCAATCGCAACATCACACTTTCCTCTCCATGCAGGTTATCACCCATCCATCACCACCCGACGCGATATTGCGATGTCGGCGGTCGCAAGCGCCGAATGTCCAACTCAAGCACCCTTCGTTCCCTGCCGATGCGATATTGCAATCGCATCGGAGCTTCTTCATCGTATTACCTCCAGTATCAGCACCTCGCCATGTCATTCTGTACCAGGGACCCACCACAGCTGACGTCATCCGCCGTACATCCAACGTCATGCTGACGTCAGCAGCTAGAAAGCTGAAACTTCGCGCAGGAAGAAAAATCGCACTTCGGAGCTCCAGAACAAGAAACAGAGGCAGTTTTCGATGTGCGATTAGTGTGATTAGCGTGAAGTGCTAATCACGCATCGCTATGGGAAATAGGCCATTTCGAGGAATCTTCGGGGAATCTTCTGATTTCTTAGCCTATTGCGCGCCGAAAAAGCCCGAAAATCGCCCGATCGTGCCAAAAGGACCTGGTTTTAAGACAGCAGCAGATCAATGACAGAGTTTAAAGTGTATCAGATCAAGTCATCAAGCTTCAAGTGTGTCAAAGAGTATCAGTCGACGGCGGAAGCCATCAATGTAGTGGCAAAGACTATAAGTGAAAATCTTGAGGAGCAGCCCGAAACAGGAGAAAATTTAATATCTTCCAGCAGATTCATAGAAAGAGGGTGAAGTCACTTGAAGCTCTCAAATCATAATTATTGCACATTTAATTCACACCAGAGCCGAACTGTAGTTTCCAAAGCACAATAATTCTAGCAGCACCACATCCAACCCCCAAGGGCCACCTCGTCACCTGTTCCGATTCAGCTGCCCCCGGTGTAGCCAAAAATATTTACTTGCATTTAATTCCAGCAACACTTAGATTTTTTAAGAGTTTTCTAGCAGGCCTGTCTAGGTCTCTTATAATGATGTCTTTCCAATATTTTGCTTATAAATACCACCCTGAGCAATGTTGTGAGGGGTTGGTTGGTTGGTAGTAGTTGTTGGTTAGTCTTCTTTCCAGCATTTTCTCCGAGCAGAGACTCGCACTGTAACTGTCATAATTTCCACAATCAAAGATTGCTGAAAGCATGGATCGCGAAACTACTTGATGTTTCTCTTGGCCAAGGAATGATTATGGAATTCCTATGCTTCTACATGATCCAATAAGTGTTTCTCTCCTCTGTTTAATTTCTATGTTTTTTTCCACCGTACCGCCTTCTAAATTGGAGGAAAAAAGAATAGCTTAAGATTTGTTTCATTACACCTTAAGTTCAATTTCTGCATTTCTCGATGTTTTCTTCAGAAATAGTTATGAGCATGTATACTTAAATGATTTTGTTTACGCTGTTTCTTTCACATATGAGTGCATGTCTTAGGAATTCTTAACTACTCCTCGATCCCATTCATCCATTTCTCCTCTTTTCAGCATGATGAAATGATTCTCTTTTTCCTTTCATCCCTGATGTCCATTCCGTACTTTCAGCAGACCGATAATTGTATCCTGTGTGGCTATCCCACTCCGTATCCCCTTGTGACCAAGAAAACGCTCGCAAGCCTCAATCTGTGACTCCATGCCCAATGGTTCGAAACTTATCACACCTTACCTTGCCTCTTTGCTCGAGAATCCTACCTCCCATCCAACCACAATCAACACTCCCTTGAAGCCAGAAAGCTAGCCTAAAATCATCAACTAAGGTTGAATCATAAGGAGAGAGCCCTCTCTGATTACAGGTGGGCTAGAACCTGTAATCCAAAGATTGGTTTGTGGTTACCTCGGCCGTATCCCTATTTAGGAACACTAGGGACGACCTGAGTGATAACACAAACAATTTGTGGAACTGATTGTGTGTTCAGTCAGTTAATGCATGCATGCATGAAACTAGTGTACTCCAGATAACTGAATATTCTCTCATAAATAACTCATGCATGTCAGTTCAGACAAAGGCCCAATTGAGATTAAAGGTAGGGACAGTGTATTATCAGTTGCTAGAATTTTCCTACAAGAAAATCTCTTGCATGAAGAAGGAATTCATTCCTTGAGATTTGTGCAATTTTATAGTGTGTTGGAGCAATGTGTGAGATCAATGTCACAGAAGGTTACAACAGGAGTACCTAGGGAAAACAGTGCAAGGAAATAAGAGGCTTGGAGGAAAGAGGGAAAGGGATATGAGTTGTGTAGTCTATCTATGAGCAGTGGCAGGGATTGTACTAGGAGCTAGATCGCTGTGAGAGCTAAAGCTTTGTGTAATCTTGAGATATTTCCACTGGTATGATAATACAGATAGCGAGGTTTTTAGTTGAGGCTTTCCCCAGAGTATTCTTCTGTGTTTCATGTGTGATTGATTCTTGTTCTCTGTTATATGTGTTCTATTTGATCTTGCCCAAAATCGATTAAACTTCCACAAGTTTGATTGTAGCAGTAGATTAAGTATTTTTCATTAGTTATATTGCATAATCAGGTTAATCTATAGTGATAATTTATACAAGGTGCATTGAATCATTCAAAATGAAAAGAAAATCATAATTCCTATAAGTGCATCTTTGTAAAGTAAAACCATTTTTATTTCAAAAATGTTGCATTGAAGATAGTGAAAAGTCAATTTTTCTTACTTTTGGCATTTCATTTGGAAGAAGAAAGTGAAAGTTAGTGTAAGGTGTTTTTCATGATGCATTTTGTTTGCTGCATTATTGATTGAAATTCCTTCCCTTTAATCTAGCTTTCATAGAAATGAAAAGTTTTCCTTTTCTCATATAGTTGCATCATAGGTGTTCAGGTGACATCGTTTTGAGCCCAAAACTAAGACATAATTGAAGATCGACTTTAAACTCTCTCAATTAATCTAAGGAGCATTTGAAAAAATAGTTTTCATACTTAGTGGTCTAAGCTAGAGACGTGTTTTGTTGTCTATAAAACTTATCAGTTTTCATTCGCAATACTCTTGCATTAGACAGTGCTAGCACAGACTTGTGTTCCCCATACCATCAAATATATAAAGGGAGATCCTCATAGGTTGAAAACCTTCATCCATAGGAAGCCGTGTCTACCACCCTATAAACGTGATACACTGAAAACAACATTTAGGGAGATTTCCTCCATGTACATCAAGTACTTAGTAAATTTATTTGCTAATGTGTAAATTATAGTTCATGTTACCTGGTAATCTCTTTTGCCTAGAGTATCTATGTAGTCATTTCGATCTTTTTTGACTCCTTAAATTTCAAAAGATCATCGAGTACTTGTCCTTTCAAACTCACTAAACCAATGAAAGCAACTAGAGTCATCATTTCGTCCTTTTCTCGACTCTTAAGAAATTGAAAGGCAGAGTTTTCATTTCAAATTCTAAAATTAATTGACCACAGAACAACATCCTTTATGTGGAAATACTCCTTAGTATATCATAGGTTGATACTTATGGCCACATTTCCTAAGTTTAGTAGTCAAGGAATCCCCTCTGGTGGGAATCTTAGTCCTTTTCATTCTTTTGGAAATATTGGTGCTCCTTATATTGAAACGTTGTCCCTTCCTGGATTGACCATTGGTCTGCCAGTTTGGTTATTTTCGACCTTGGTGGTTTAGAGTGTCCAA
>APFE030900940.1:65045-117659 GCA_000404065.3 Pinus taeda | reverse complement strand
GTGACTCCATGCCCAATGGTTCGAAACTTATCACACCTTACCTTGCCTCTTTGCTCGAGAATCCTACCTCCCATCCAACCACAATCAACACTCCCTTGAAGCCAGAAAGCTAGCCTAAAATCATCAACTAAGGTTGAATCATAAGGAGAGAGCCCTGTCCGATTACAGGTGGGCTAGAACCTGTAATCCAAAGATTGGTTTGTGGTTACCTCGGCCGTATCCCTATTTAGGAGCACTAGGGACAGCCTGAGTGATAACACCAAGTACACCACCAAAAATACATCCTTCTCATTTGCAAAAGCCAAGTCCATTGCCTGCTGAAATGTGGCACCTGCGTTCTTCAAACCGAAAGGCATTTTAGCATAATGAAAGGTTCCCCATGGAGTGGTGAACATTGTCTTGTCTCGGTCATCTTCATGGATAGAAACTTGGTTATATCCGGAATAACCATCAAGTAGTGACATACGAGATGCTCCCACTACTCGCTAAAGTATATGGTCCATTTTGGGCAGCGGGTAGTTGTATTTCAATGAAACTTTATTGAGATTTCTAAAATCAATGCATAAGCGAATCTCACCTATCTTCTTTTATACGGGCACCAAATTAGAGATCCAATCCAAAAATCTGATGGGAACAATGATTCCTAATTTGTACAAATTGTTTATCTCATTTTCAATAGATGGCAGCAACTTTGGATGAATGGTTTCTGATTGGGTTTGATGGGTATAGTGTGTTGAATTATATTGGTATCGTATGTCTTTAAGTTAGAATAGTCCCAAGAAAGCACATCTGCAAATGAAGACAACAAGCTGATATATTTGTCCTTGATCTTTGGTGGCAATGCTTTAGACAATTTTACCAATTTAGGATTAGCAGTTGTTCCGATATCGACCTCTTCCACACCCTTCTCTGTTGGCTGCAATGTTGGTTTGCGGGCTACATCATCTTGATCAAAGATTTCTTCTAAAGGTATCAAGCCTTTAGGAATAACGTTGTTCTTCAGCTGCAACACGTCCATTTCATTGATATACACATCATCTGTACCATTACCTTTACCATCGTCATTTTCTACATCAATTGAGGTTTCTTTGAACTTGCCTTTGTTTTGCAGAAAATCATCAATCTCCTCATCATCTTGGAAAACTTGCAAATATCTCTGATTGTCTGGAATGGTTGGATGATGCTTGACATGGATTTCGAATTTATTGCTAGAGTTCATTGGGATCTTCAAACTACTTGTTGCCTTAGCAAGAGCATCAGCAATGCTATTTTGTATATGAGGCACACATGTCAAGGTATATTATGAAAATAATTTTAGGATGTATAGAACTGCATTACGGTAAGCCCACATCCTAGGATGCTTTGCTTGATATTCGCCTCTGACCTGCGTAATCACCAATTCAGAGTCGCCATATACTGAAATCATCTTAGCATTCAGCTTCCTTAGAATTTTTAGGCCAGCAATTAGAGATTCATACTCAACTTCATTATTTGAACAATCAAAAGCCAACTTGTTAGAGCATACCTCCACGTTACTAGGGACTTTGTTCGGGGCGGAGAAAGGACTGTGTACCCAAATTCCAATTCCAGTGCCATCATTTCCCACTGCTCCATCAAAATCCATGGTCCACAAACCTTCTTCCTCCTCTTGCAAGTGCTGGAAATCTGTTTGTTGTGCTTTGTCTTCCTGCTGTCTATTACTTTCAGCTGATCACTTAATGGTGTTCTGTTGTTCTTGTCCTTCTTTCTCTAAAAATCCTCTGAAATTTTCTGTTATTTCCGGAATATCATCTGCTTCTACTAACTGACTATCGATATCATTGAAACTATCAAAATACAAAACAAAAGACTCTAAATCAGTATGTACATAATTAATCAGGTGATTTATTGGTTTCTCCTTGCTTGTGATCCTGTATTTCATTTTTTGTTCCTGATACAACTTCCTCATTTGGAGAAATCTAGTTGTAGTGTCCCTTTCAATTTCGCTACCTAAGACCTGGAAAGAAGCATGCCAAACCTGGGAGGAATATCTGCTACAACAACATCCATCAAAACATTCTTCATTGGGAGTTGATCAGACTCACAACCAAGTCCTTGATGAGCCCTATACATCTTAATCTGCTGGAATCAAACAAATAGAGATCATGGTATTGAGGGGTGATGTCCAGACCCAGTTTATCCATGATATCCTTGGGCATGAGATTGTGAGAAGCTCTGGAATCGAACATGGCGTTATGTAACACAAAATCATGCAATCTTAAACTGATATAAAAAGTTGGCAAATCACTATCAGGAGACTCACCATTCGATGCTAGCCCAAAAATCATTTTAGGTTGATCATCTTCGACATTCACCATGTCAGACATTGGGTCCAAATTCAACATTTTAGATACTTGCCCTCTATAACTATTGTTCCTCATTATTTCAGTCAAGGGAATGGATACCTTTAATTTAGAAATCTCATTCTCTAATTTAAAAGCGAGAATATTTTCTACCTCTTTGACTGGGATTTCTTTCATTTCCTTTTCTTTTGATGCAATTTTCTAATGTGATTGTTCTGTTGATGGTGATTTGCTGCTCTCCGGACCAACCGCCTCCTTTCCTTTCCTTTGTGCAACTGATGAGTCAATTCTTTGATGGCTCAACATCCTTCCTTTTCTAAGTTGGTTTGATCAGCACATCTCTGTTTCTAAGTGAATATCGATGTTGTTGGGCGGACAGAGCATTCATATAGCCTCTTTGGTACTCATCTGATTCTTCCTCCAAGATGGTGTCATTTGCTAGAATGAAATCTACATCTTTGTGTACAGTCGAACTTTTTGCATACTCCTCATCCTCAGTGAGATAAATAGGTAAATCATCAGGAGTAAAGAGGTGGTTTTCTTCACCTATTATATTCCCGTCCTCATCAGACTCTGGTCCATGCATAAAATGTTGCTGCAAAGGTGTATGTACTGGCTGTTGTGTTGTCTGCTCTTGGGCTCACTGATCTCTTTGTCTTATTCTATATTGTGGCTATTGTTGACCACGAAAGTTAGGATTTCTAACTTGTGGCTCTGGTTTGCCAAGTTTCATCCTTTCAAGCATCTGCTCTACCTTCTGGAGTAGTTGATCTACCAAGGAAGATTCTTCCTTTATGGTGACCTTCTTTTCTCCCTTTGCTCTAGCCCTCTTGGTCAGCAGATTTGCTTCAAAGTTGACCGCTATCTTCTGCATGTCTTCCATTATGGCCAGTTCTCTCTCTCTTAATTGGTAGGCCATGTCAGCATCAAAACTATCTGGAAACTTCACCATGGCTAGCCCCACAGGTGGCCTTATATGATTTGGAATTTCATTATAGACTGAATTGAATCTAATGCAGTAGTCTTGGATCGACTCACCAACATTTTGTTTAATTTGCTCATATTCATCCAGAATTTGAAGAGGATTCTTTTTCACTTCCCAGCGGTTTAAAAATTGTCTTTGTAGGTCGACCAAGGTAGCGATACGTGTAGCTGACAAATCCACAAAGAGTCTCATTGCCACATTATCTGCATCGATCTCATGAAGTTCATAGAAGTTTGCCATTCTATCCACATGTTGCTGAGCAGTAATGCTGTTAGGAGTGCCATCAAAAAATGGTATTTTGCTTTGATAATCTGCGGGCATATCATCTAAGACTTGAGGTAGAACAAGAGGTGCAAAATGGGTAGCCATCACGCATGGTGGATTTGGTCTTGGAGGTGTTGGAGGAGTGTGCACAGTTTGTAAGGGACTAGCAATTGGAGTTTGAAGCTGTGTTATGATTTAAATATCAATTGACCGGTTAGCCCTTTCCATCTCCCAGTCTACAAGAAACTGTGGATTGTGGACAGTAGAGTCAACCGCCCTTTCGGATTTGGTCTCGAACAATGATAGTTCAAACTGCTCATCAAAATCTAGCTCTTCAAGATACTAAAAAATGTCAAGGCATGAATGGGATTTGAACAGGGGAGATATAGAGCTCTCTTGACGATGGATTCTTGAAATCAAATTGGGATTTTCATAGATGTGTGGAGGATCTAGGTCTGGATTAGCTCTAGTATAGCTTCTAGAAGCCAGCATGCTATTGAGAAAAATCAAAGGAGACTACCAACTCACTCAGCCTATAAAATCCTAAACTTATCATTCGGAAGCTTAGAATTATCAGATTTCTTCCCCAGTGGAGTCGCCACCATGTTAGCACCTAAATCTGCCTTAGGCTGAAGGAAGGCAAAATTCAGGGTAACCACAAACCATGCTCAGTCTGGTAGCTAGCGCTAATAGAACAGGAGAGGGCTCTCTCCGGGTCACGCTCAGTGAATAGATAAACAATATGGTCTGAGATGACTTACAATGAATATTGATCTTAAGCTAGTAAGTAAATATGGATAAAAGAAACAAAATTTCATGAACGACTAAGTTTCTGGGATGGTATGGGACCAACGGACAACAATGAGTAGAGAATTTAATACAAAGGCACAGATTACTTCGTGAGGCAAGACAGGAGGAAAGTCTAGAAATTTAGTTTGAAATAACACGGAAATGGAGATATTTCTTAGGAGGATGAAAAGGGCATAAGTACATGAATCCTTTTCAACAGAAGAAAAACACACAGCGTGAAACTTTCCCACAGGCAGAGCAATAAAAATGAATTCTACCTTATCTTACTCAAAAAATTTCACTGGAAATGAATATTAATGAACTATGAAACATAACGAAATACATATGAAACATAAGGAAAAACACATTTGCTACACTCACAACCACATGAATCTCATGAAACAGAGTCGTTGCCTTTCATTAATTCTCTACAAAATATACAATGAAGAAACAAAGTTTCTTTCCCATAGTCTCCCAGAAATTACAAGCCAACCAACCCTTTGCAAATGGTTTGTATACAATAAATAGACTATGCCATGAGGAAATAGAATGACGAAGAGTTGGGGATTTTCTCAAATCATTACAAAATGGAGATGGAAAGCCAACCATTACCTACAGGTGCAGCGTTACAAAAATGACAAATGGCTAGGGTGACCGTTTGCCTTCATTTTCCACTTGGATAGAAGCCAAACTCTTTAAAATTTGCCTTAGTTGCTGAAAAAGGTGAAATGTAGATGAACGGTCCCACTTGGAGAAATTCGTGAATCGAAATTTCACGAAACAAACGTGAATTTGGCCTTTTTCTCTATATGCACCGCGCCCAATTCTATATGCGTCGTACCAATTTGGAGGCTGTTTTGGGGTACCTGCATGAGTCCAAAATGTGCCCAAATTTTCTTGTTGGAAATCCTGACCTGTCTACTTTCCAACCCAAGTGCAATTTCTGAATTTGGTGCTCATTTTTCCCTCCAAAACTTCGTTCTCCCAAGACTGCTTCCTGTGTGTCAAAATAAGGGCAGAGAGGTCATGTTTTGAGTGTTTTTGACCTCCTGGAGACTCAAATCATGCCTAAATTTATTGTCCATGCACCATTAGTCGTGATTTTGCATGCTAAATCCAAAAATGCAAGCCATTTGTCATTTGGAGCCCCCAATCCTAAGTGTCGCCCCAGTGGCCCAGCGCACAGGGAGGAAAAACCCGTGTTGTGACAAAAAATTTACCATGTGACCAAAATTGCCCCAAATTTCTTGAAATTTTTGCTGGAGATCCTCTATAAGGTGTTATGCTGGGCCACAGAGGCTTCAGCCAAGATTCAAAGCCAATCTTGCTCTTTTTTCCTCTTTTGTCTCTTTGTCGCTCTGCTCAATTTTGCCTTCAGGCTCCTTATCCAAGCCTTTGAACTCATGATCCGTGCCCTGTAATGATAAACCATCCGCCTCAGTATGGTTTTGTCCCTATCGGCATTCTCCAGCAGTCTCTCAAGGTGGATGTTGATGCGCTCGAGCCAAGACTCACGGTCATTGTTAATCTCTTGCTCCAAGGGAGTGAGCTCGATCCTCCTATGCTAGGCAGCTTTGCGATTCTCACGGATGCTTTGTAGCTCCATGATCTCATGTTGGTATTTAAGTTGTTTGTTCCCTCTACTCCAAATACCTGATAATCCATTTGGCCCTCTCCAAATTGAGTGACAAGTCTTGGATCTCCATTTTCTGCTCCTGGATGGTCATCCCAAGTTTGGTACTATCCACATCTACATCATCATCCTGAATGAGGATGAAGTTGGCCTCCTGTTCACCTGATGGTCCCTCATCATGCATGGGCCTCTTGCCCTTGTCCTGTACCTGTGTTGCTGATGTAGGAAGTGAGGCCCCTTCCACCCCGGGTGGAGATAACACTCGCTTTGCTGCTGCAAACAAATGTCTACTGCCCCTTTGATAGGTGATGAATATTGGTATAGTAGTGGTCTCATGGCGCTCATACTGATGAGAAGGACCACATATCTCATGTTCCACCTCTAATAATACCTGTGAAGTTCTGAAGAGGTCACAGGAGATGAAGTCATCCCAAGTAATGCCCTGTAATGCCAACTGATGATCCACCAAAATTAGGATAAGAGGAAAGTGATAAACACTATTGAGCTGCTGCTGAGGGGTCTTGTGCTACATGAAGGTGTTCATTCTCTCTATGTTCCTACAAATGAAAAATGGGAGGTTCATCATCCGTACCTTGGTAAAGTGCATGAGTAACATGATGTGGTACGCATATAGACGAGAGAACCTCCCCTCACAGCTGAAGTACTTCATGATCAATTTCATGAACGGAGCATATTCATCTCTCAAATATCTGAATGGAAAGACTCTTGTAAGTTGCGTCAAGAATCTGGCCTTAATGTAAGGCTCATAGTGCTACCGATCCACCTTCTGTTTCTTGTGCCACTATTCACCAACATTTGGTATGTCGGTTGCTAATGAGATAGTTTCAGGTGTCAATGTGAAGGTGACCCCGGCCAAGATAGAGTGACCTCCATGTAGGTGAAGCACAAAAAGATGGGCCAACTCATGATGAACTCAAACATTAGCCACCCTTTGACAAAATTCAAAACATGATAGATGCTGGAAGCATGACATAGCAAGAGGGCAGGACTCTAGTTCTGTTAGGGTGGTTGGCTCATCCCTAACATGTTTGCCACTCTTGTGATGTCTCCTGGGAGCATGTTCTTCTGAGGATGAATCACTTTGTGTCTCCATCTCATACTCTGATGAATGATCAGATGCCATGACTGTAGTGTGTACTATACTTGGGCTGCCCTTTGATGATGGTATGAAACTAGGTGTTGTTGTTATATCTGCCACCAAGGGGAACAATGAAAAAAGGGAGTATTAGGAGGGGAATAATATGATGGGAATAGGGGTTATGGGGAAAGTGTTGTTTAGGGATATGTAGGAGGGTTTGGGGATTTGATAGGGTAGGGTTTCGGGGTTTACATTGACCATTGAGTGGAGGGATAGGGGATAGGGTTTGGTAGTGTTTTAGGGTAGGGATAATAGGAAAAATGAGAAAGGGGGGATAGGGAAAAATGGTAAGAAAGGGAAAAATGAGGGGTGAAAACGGAGCCTTGGCATGAACACCACAATTTTGCAACCCTAGCAACAACGGCTTTGGTGTTTTCTAGTGGTTGGTTTTATGAATTTTAGTTGCCACAATAACTAGCCATGAACCAGCATAACCTCCACAAAAATACATGAGCCATCAAGATTTAGAGCCTACCTGTTGATTTGAGTGGTTTCAAATGAAACTTGAGGCAATTTGGCACGATTTCGGGCCTTTGTGGGTGTGTGTCGGGCGACAAACCCAGTGCACCATGCTCTTTATATGCGCTGCGCCCTTGTAAACTTTGCATCGTGGGGTGGCTCTGTGTGCACCGTGCTCTATATGTGGGTTACGCCCCTCTGTGTGTGCGTCGCACTCTGGAAAATGACTCCCAACTCACTCCAAATGCATGCTTTGCACTCTCAATCACTTTGCTATGTTTTGTCAATAACCTTGATTTGCACAATGACCTTGGCTTCTTGTGGAAACTTGTATATAAAGACTTTGAAGTCATGGGTTTAATTTTTTCTTCTCCAAAAACCCACTTTGCTAATGTTTCATTTTGGCTTTTTTCACTGAGTTAATGCATCACTAAATTTCACTTTTTCTTTAAATTTTTAGCTAGAACGATGAAATTTTCGGCACTCTTTGCTGGGGTTGTATGACAGGGAATTTGGCCACGGAAACCATGACTGCACCTGAAGAAATCAACTGGCGAAATTTTTAAAAATTATCACAAATGACATACTGTTTGACTTTTCTTCAAAACAGAGTTTTGAAGAACAGTCGAAGTTTGTCCACATGACGATGAAACTCTTTGAATCATAACTGTGTAATGGCCTCCCTCTAGCCTGCATGGCTTTATTGGATATGTTTGAAGACCAATTTATCTGATCCCTAGACCTAATGACTGAATATGACTCTAGTCCATTAAGGATCGAACATTGACTGTCATGGACCTTAGTGAACCTTGACAAAAGACCTAAGCCAGCAGGTGCCATACATGAGGGGAACTCGCTAACAATACCTTTTCTATCAGATTATGGCATGCCCTTAGCGGAATGCAGCTGGGTGAATGAAGCGGGACTCCTAAAAATGAAATGCAGAAAGAGTTTTGATCTCTGACGGAGGACTGACCAGACCGACTCTAACACCTTAGCTATGGAATGGATGAACCAATGTGGAGTGGACTTTCCAACATAATATTCCTTCTAGAAGCATCTAGAAGTGACCCAAGGTGATTTTTTAAGAGCGAACTCATGCCTTTTTAACTTTTACAGGGGTTCATACCCATCACTTAATAGACAGAGTGGTCAGGTTCGCAGGGGACATGACTATTGGGTGCGGCACCGCAGGCAATGCTAGGAGAATGTGTGAAACCAAGATTTAAGATATTTTTAAGGTTTCTCTCCCATTTCCAAGGCTTGACATGAAGAGCTGAGGCTTAAGACTTGCAAAGGAGGTATGTATGAGTGGTGATGGACTCACACAAACTGTAGAAAGTCATGGTGACAATTTTTTGTGTAACAGATTGCCCCCTAAAGTGAAAAGTCTGTAATAGATGAGGATAATTTTTTATCATCTAAGAAGAGTGAAGGAATTTATCATTTCAAGGATCTTTCTGTGGATACCTTGGTCAGAACCTGTGAAAACATTCAACACAAAATATATATATGTGAAAATATCATCTCTGAGGTAGGCATTCCCGTACTCAGATCAAAACTTGACTAAGAACTATCTAAAATTGTTCTGATACAGGAATGATTTTGTATTACATTACAAGTAAAAACATATGGACACAGTATGGGCGCAACCATCTATTTATGAATATTCCACTATATAATGATAACAAAATTCCTCGCAGCCTGGATGGTGGAAACTAGATCTAGGGTCTTCATTTCTACTTCCCGAACTAGTACGATTCTATCCATGTGAATGAATGTGTTGAAGTCGAACATGGTAGAAACCACTTGATTACCAATCAATGATGTAAATTGTTAGCAAGTGTGAGAGGAACCACCGATAATGTCAATGGCCCTCAAAGTACTCAGTACAATCCATGAAATGTGAATGAATGAGTCGATGTCGAACACGTCACAGAATCCTTTGATCGAAGGTCAATGATGCAACCTGTTGTCAAAGGTGAGAAATATGCCATTGAGGCATGCAGATTCCAAGGTACTAACTATTTCTAGATCATCTTTCTAGATAATGAGTCAGAGTCAATAGAAAGAGATCCGTCATAGGCAAGCCCATAACACAAAATCATAGATCAAGTCTGAAGAAAAATATTTGGCAAGAACTAACTCAGGGATGGTCAATGATGGATGACAGATATTTTGTAGTTGAATGGTTTATTTGCACAAACCTCTTGAACACATAATGACACTACAGATGGCTTGGTGAAAATTGACCCAAGGCTAATACCTGGAAGCTGGCTGAAGACTTTCAATGTGGCTTGATTAACTGTTAGGTAAAGGATTTCCCAACCCAGGTGAATAAAAGTGCCATGTTCAAGAGTGATGGAAAGTTTTTCAAACACAAAGTCCAAGAAACAAGTTCATTTTTTTCTCTTTTCCCGCACCATTTCTGGCAAGTACCTCTTTGTTTTTGACAAGCTTGAGGAGGATAAAATTTGCTTGGCTATAAGCTCATCCTTCGGATGAGTCCAACTTAGTTTAGATTCAAACCCTAACAAGGAGTGGTTCGTTCCTGTTTGTAATTGAACAGGTCCTTTACTGTTAAATTTTAGCGAGTCCAATATAGGAGAAACTCGACATTTTCAATTTTAGGGAGTCAGAAGAAAAACTTAAGAAAACTCCATGGTTGTCCTTCTTCGTAAATTTGTGTCTCCCAAGCCCGAAAAAGTATAAAATAATACTTGAGAGAACTGCTTGACCATTACGATCAAGGATTACTTTTCATAATTAGTGCCTTCATTGAAAAAGTAAAAAAACGATTGAAAATACGTCATTTTATTACTAATATCGAACTTGAAACAACAAAAGTCCGACAATGTTTTCATGTTTATACGGTCAGAAAATAGCTGTAAGTGGACCTTCTTTTTAATTTTGTTTTAACGAGTCTAAAAAGAAAAACTCTGCAATATTTTCATATTTTACGAGTCAGAAAAGAGCTTAAAGAGGACTCCTATGTGTTTTTGTTGAAAATGACCAATTCTCCCTAAATACCCAATATTATGCACAAAAACTACAAACATTACTCATATCTGTTTTAAAAATAATAAAAATGTACCAAAAGTGACCTTTTCAAAGTAAAAAATAAATAAATTAAATTTATTTATTGAAAAAATCTTACAAAAAGGGCTTTTACAAGTTCATTTTCACCGTTTGGCTTTGGAGTAAAAGGTAAGAGCTTTTGGTAAGAAAACTTCCTGTGAAGATTGCGGAAAATCTGACCGCTGGAATCGAGAACCGTCTTCTCTAGGTAATCCACATTGTCCTTGACTTGCATTTCATCTGTTTAAAATTTTGTTTTAGGCTTTAAAAGTTGATTTCTTAAAATTTGGGCAAAAAATCGCCCGCGGCAGTTGCGCAGGTGCGCCATGTGGACCTTGCGCACCCCGATTTTTCCGTGCACAGGGAAATGTTAGGGTACCACACCTATCCTTAAGGAGAAGTGCGCAACTACACACTGTCTCTAAACGGATGGGTGTGAACCCCACGAAACGTGGATTTAAAACCCTAATTTCTTCATTTTTACCCCACAGATTTTGAATTAAAATGTTCTAAACCAGCTATTTTGCAATGTACGAGCACAAGATGCTTGTTTGGCGGGAAAGAGAGCACGAGGATCTGGATCAAGCCACATTACTCCATCCACCTTCATTACAAGCATTGAGAGCATGCAGGCTATTTAAATATTGGACCATACCTGGCATGAGGGCACTGGTAGACTTTCTACAATGGTTGGTGGATAGGTGGAGCACGCAGGACTAGTGCTTCATTATTGGTGGAAACCGGCTCGAAATCGGGCCAGAAGACATATACTTCTTGACTAGATTTCCTAAGAGAGGTGAGGAATTATCTTTGTTTAGATCTAGGCCAGGTGGACAATCTGTCACTAGTCTCCGACTAGAGTTTTGTAATAACCAAACTGCAAACAAATGGATAGATGTTAAAACTATCTCCCGTCCTGAACTAAAAGTGATCGCATTTACTATCACCAGAATTTGTGGGAGCGCAGCATTGCATCTAGCTACTGGTTCCCAGATGTGCATGGTAGTAGACTGCTTTGGAGGCACCATCTTCAACTGGTGCGATGCTGTATTGGCCAATACGAAGGGCCAATTGACTAGGGAGAAGAATGGACAACTAAAGAACTTTGGATATGGTTATTTAGTTATGAGCTTTTCCCTAGAGAGGGTACCTATGATGGTTCCACAACAACTTACTGTTGAGGTTGGACTTCCCCGAGATCCTAGGGTTATCCGTTGGGTTGCAGTCATGGCCCACCATCCTGAGGAGGGTACCGAAGTTGTTCGATTCACACCCGAGTATTTTCGTTGGTTAGAGAACCAAATCTTTGTGATTCAAGATTTTCCATATGCTGGGATGGATTATCGTGGTGATCCCGACACGGCTTTTCCACCAGGAGAGCAATGAGATGCTAGAGGTAAAATTGTTTTCAACATTTAAATTTTATATATATATATATATATTATATATATATATATATATATATATATATAATATATATATATATATAATATATATATATATATATATAATATATATATTGTTTTTAAATCATCCCAAAACTAATAGTAAAGATTTTTTTAAATGCAGATGTGGGTCCACGGTGACCAGCCGCTCTCCAGCCTTATGATCGAAGACAACCAGCTACTACAGCACCGGCCTCACAGGACCAATCAGCAGAGACCTTGGCCGAATTGGAGGGTCATCTAGAGTGCTTGACAGTAGATATTCTGGAGACCAGCATAGATGACATTCCCCTTAGGCTACAGAGCTATGTGATTGGGGTCCTAGGACCTTTTAGGAGGTTCCTTTGTAGGGTGGCCCGAGTAGTGGTGTCTTATCATGATCATCACCAGTGATAGGATGATTGCCTTGTAGACTAATTTTTGGACTTTTTGTGCTATCATTTTTGCTGATCATAAGGTGTTTTTCAACCTATGATCGAAGACAATGTATATTTTGACACACTTCTATGCTATGCTATATTACTATTATTGGTTATCTTGCAAACATGTTATGGGATGTTTTTAAATTTACTATTTGATTTAATGCAAATGTCTATTTAACATTCGAGAAGCAACTGCATCTGATATTGTATTTAAATATCTTGGAATGTGCTGATATTTGATGTAATCAAATTCTTGTTCTGAGAGACGGAATCTCAAAAATAATCATAATAACGCTGTATTTCTAATGGCATAAACTCTATTAGGCTGTAATACAACGAGTTCTGAATCTAATCTAACAATCAAACTCCGAATTCTAAATGAAATGGATTCAAATAATAACTCAATCACTGTGCTGTATTCTGCAATGTTTTTTGTTGTTTGACCGAGGCTTACCCCATGCATAGATACTAACTCGTCAGAGGGAGAATAGATAACCCAAGCTGCAGAAGAGATGTTCCTTGTACTATGACAAGCGCCATCAGCAAAACCGATGTATGTTTGGAGAGGCGTCGACATCTGCAATATCAAGAGTAAAATCAAGATAGCAGGAATAATGATGAAAAACACTCTCTGAATTAAAGCACACATTCCTAATCTAAAAATTCACCGAACTTAGAAAGAAACTAGTCTAAAAAATCTCCACACTAATCTTTTAAGCATAATATCTCTTTAGATAAAGCCCATTCCTAGGTTTACCTAAAGAGACACTGTCAAAATCTTCTAATTCATAGCCCCTTTTGCCAGCTTTCGCTTAACAATATACGAACCATGCCACATGTGTACAAATTTTCCAGCCCCTGGCTTATTGTTTGCTTGATCGTAAAGTAAGACTAGGTCTCCTTCCAAAAAATTGCAGGGTGTAACATTCCGAGCATACTGAGCTTTAATTCTTTTGGCATGAGTTTCGATAGCTAATGCAGCATCACGTCGATTCTCATCTAATTGAGCTAAGTATAATAAACGTTTTTCCTCTTCAGAAGTGGCTGGCAATAATTGTACGACAATTTGTAATGACGGGATTTTGCATTCAATGGGTAATACTGCCTCTAAACCATAAACCAGTTGAAAGGGAGTAAAACCTGTTGATGTTTTGACTGAGGTTCGGTATGCCCAAAGCACTGAAAATAACATGTTATGCCAATTTGACCTATGAATCCCAATGATTCGTCAGATCATGGTGACTAGAACTTTGTTGATTGCTTCAACCAGACCATTTTCCTGTGGGTAATATGGAGTGGAACTAGCGTGACGCAGGCCAAGCTGATCTGTTAGTTCAGTCATCATGATGCTTGGAAAATGACTCCCATGGTCAGTGATAATCGCTTGAGGAACACCAAACGTAGCAATTATATGATTGAAAACAAAAATTGCATCACTTTTTCCATGTGCCGAAAATGTAGTCATCGCCTCGGCCCACTTGGTAAAATAGTCTATCGCAAGGATAATATACACATGCCCCCCGGCCAAGTGAGGGTTACATGTAATAAAATCGATACCCCATTTTGCAAATGGACCGATGGCAATTATAGCCAGAAATACAATCTTTGAATAAGGATGGCCAGAAATAGCCATCACGCAATATCTTTTGGGCGGTGGCATACCTAGACATATGACCACCACACGCTCCAGAGTGACAGTCATTAAGAAGATTTTCACCCTCGTCATGAATGAGATAACGGCGGAAAACAGAATCCACCCCACGATGATAAAGAGTATCTCCAATAATAATGTAAGGTTAGGATTGGAAACGTATTTTCCAGTGCTAAGATCGTGAGATGTCAGGCCGAAAAGATTGGGTCTGGAGATAGACAATGATATCTCCATACCATGGATCAATAGTGCTGATAAGGAACAAGGATTCATTCGCAATGGGTTCGTCTGCCACATTTTTGATATCAGCACGAGGGAAGTCACACATCAATTCTGCAAAAACCAAAGACTTCTTTGACTTGGCCTTTTCAAATTCCAAGTCAAATTCCTGCAGGATGAAAATCCATTTGGAATACTTGCCCCGTAGCAATTGTTTAGTAAAAATGTATTGCATAGGGTTACAGTCAGAAGTGACCGTGGTTTTGCGTAACAAAATGTAATGAAGAAATCGTTGAACAACTTGTACTGCTACCAAGGCTAGTTTCTCCACATGTGAATATTTTAACTAAGTCGGAGTTATAGTCTGACTAAGATAATAGATCACATGTTCACTCTCGAATTCATCCTGTTGAACTAAAACCATCCCTATGGTGGAATGGGAAGCGGCGAGGTACAAAAAGTAATCCTGGTTGTATTTGGGAGGATGTAATAATGGCACATGGGTCAACGCGTGTTTAAGTGCATCGAAATATTTGTTATCTACCTCATCCTAAAAGAATGCAGTGTTCTGTTTCAACAACCGAGTGAAACCTTTTGTAATCTCGACGTAGTTAGGAATGAAATGACGTAAAAAGTTTGCTTTCCCTTGCAAACTCTGGAGTAGGCGAAGAGTCGAAGGAGGTGGTAATTTGACGATGGCTTCGACCTTCGAAGGATCAACATGAATGCCAGCTTTGGATACAAAAAATCCCAATAAACGACCCATTTCTATACAGAAAACACACTTGTGCGGATTCAACCTAATCCGATAATGCCTACACCTCATAAACATTACTCGTAAATGAGTGAGATGGTCAGCTCTACGTAAAGAATGGATAGGTAAATCATCAAGATAAGGCTGCACAATGTGCTTGATGTCATGAAACACATAAGACATAGCCCTTTGAAAAGTTTCCTCGACGTTTTTCAATCCAAAAGATAACTTGCAATAAGTAAATGTCCCCCATGGACAGATGAATTTCATTTTCGGTTGATTGGCAGGTAGAATGTTAATTTGATTGTAACCGGAAAATCCATCCAAAAAAGAGAAAATTTCACTGCCAGCACAATCATCGATAATTTTATCGATATAGGGTGTTGGATAATTGTCCTTGGGACAAGCACGATTGATATCCCTATAGTCAATACATATTATTATTGTCCCTTGTTTTTTAGTAACCGAAACAATATTCGATGCCCAATCTGTTAAAGGAATTGGATAAATGAAACCTGCTTTAAGTAATTTCTCAACTTCTGTTTTGATGGCAGCATCTTTTCGTGCGTCTCAGGTAAAAATGAAGATCGATGATGAAGATCTTCCCATGGTAACGAATCAACAGACAAAAGTTCCTGAATTTGCTCGTCGGTGTGAACAGTTTCAGAAAAAGTCGTTGAATCTGAGGTTGAGATTGAAAGTGATTCTTCATCGATCACATTCACTGGATCAAGATTTGTTCAACTTGAGTCGGAAAACGACTGTACAACCTGATAAACAACTTCAAAGGGACTCAAAGGCATGGCATCACCAAAAGAGTCCACCTTGGAATCGAATGGAACAATCCAAGGATCGTCAAGAGTAATGGATTCTGACGAAATCATATGAACAATCACGAAAGGAGATGGTACGTTGGGAGGAGGAAATGAAAAAGTTATGAGTAAACCAGAATCTTTAACTAATCCTACCCCAACATCCTTATAAGGAATAGCGGTTTTACCAACATGTTGAATACTCTCAACAGAGGATGGGTCGGACGAAAAGTAATTTAATTGATCTATTGTAACAATCTTTCCATTATGTGGAAATTTAATAAGCCAAAATACCGATGAAACAACAGCAGTCATGGCGTAAGACCAGCTATGACCCAAAAGAAGGTTGTAATCCAGAGGGGCATCAACCACCTCCACATCTAGATTAACAGTTTTTCCTTCAACCCCTATAGGTAAGTCCTACAAAATGTCATAAGGATAAAACCCTCGGCTATCAAAGGCCTTTAGAATCATCGGGGATTGATTAAGTGTAGGATAACCAAGGGCTTTCCAACACTGTATCGACATAATACATGTTGAATCTCCCTCATCAATCACAGTCCTAAAGCAAGGTCTCTTTTTGACTAACACTAGAATCTGGAAATCCATTTGATGAGGTAAACGAGGTGTACTATTTTCTAAATCGAAGACTATGAGGTTTGAGTCCTGAAGATCAACAGATCCTATAGTCGACAATAGCAATTTACACTATGCTGGACAAGATTGTAGCACCTCCAAAGCTGACATTGCTGAAGGGGAAATAGCTAAATATTCAACAATGTTATAGTTCTGAGCGAGTGGTTTGATTACTAAGTCTAGATTAGGTTTCTCGATCTATAGCGGATCAGAGCCAGATGGAGCTAAGGCTGATGGATTAGAAGTAGAAGATTCTGCTTCCTTACCACCAATAGGACTCTTACTTCCATAATCTTGCGATCATGTCACAATCCTAACATGGGACATCATCATTATGGGCTCTTCTGAGGCACTAGAGGAAGAGCCTATCATCTTACTGTCTTGACTCGGAAAAGGATCCTTCAAAACAGCAGGTGTTTGAGAACCTTTGACGATTTTCGCAACCTCAGCACGATGTGGAAAATCTCTTGTAAAATGTTCCTCATCACAGATGAGACAAGGATAGCGAGGTTTATGTTTCTCGTCAGTAGATTTAGGTTTATAAGAAGAGCTTTGGTGTAAATCACATGAAACAGACTTTTGTCGACGCGTTTCGAACCAACTAGTGTGGTTCATCATCAGGACAAGTTGAAGAAACAGATCAGGCCTAGCATGTTAAATAGACAGAGCAGAGACTCCAACGGCTACCTAACGGCTAAGTTTGACTCTAGGACCCAGGCCAAAATTATATTCATAAATTTAATCTTATTATTATTTTTACAATATTAAGGTTAATATTATATTATTCTATTTCTAGAAATAAGAGAAGATAGGTACACTTAATACTGATCGAATAGTAATAAAAGTAATTAATTTATTTAATTATTAATAAACAATACTAATGGTTATTTTAAAGGTTATTATTAAATTATTTATTGTTTGAATGATTTCTTTTACATAAATAAATATATATTCTTAAATTCATTTATTAATTAAAGGTAAGTTAATATGATTATAAAATTATTAAATTTACTAATTTTATACCATTCTTAGGGTTAGTTTGAAAAAAAAAGGAAAGATAATTATTTATTTCCTGAGGATAGTATATATATATATAATTATATATATATATATATATATATTATATATATATATATATTATTTTAATAATATTAAAATGTGATCAAATTATCTAGAGAAGCTATATTCCTTAGATTAAATAGCTGAAAATAAGTAACTAAAAAGAAGCAATCACAAATAAAAATATCAATAAATGTAATACAAATTGCCCTAAGAATATATCATAGTTTAGATACACCAATAATAACATAATTAATTAAATAATTAATTACCACAATAGGGGAAGGACCCTCATTAGACTGGATTAATACCTTCAATATTATATATCTTTTAATGAAAATAATCACAATTAAATACAGGAGGAACCCAATAAATAGGAGAGAACATAAAGCTGCGAGCGATATATATATACTCGAAAAGATTAAACAAAAGCCCCTAGGATCCCCAAAGGGGCGGGGGGGGAGGAAGAAACCCTAAGACGAGAGGGCAGGGATCCAACTTCTACTAACCTTCCAACCATCATCTCTGTTGAGATTACTGGGTCTACGCTCAATTTCAATAGCTTCCATTAACTTGCGATGATGGAACCGATCCACTCTGGGAATGACCTTGGCCTCCTCTATACAGACATGGTGCTTAGTATTTTCCACATGCTCAGCTAAGGCTGAGGACTTTGTTCTACCATGCCATAGGTCTGCTGCATGCTCGCAAATTCTCTGTTGTATGGAGCGCCCCGTTTCCCCTATATAGGGTGTCCCACAAGAGCAAGGAATCAAATACACACCCTTCATGTCTTTGGGGTTAACAGGATCCTTCACCGACCGTAGGGAATTACGAATGGTTCGGAGGGGTCTGAAGGTTGAGGGAATGTCAAACTTTCTAAGGATTCGAGCAATCTTGTCAGTGGTCCCTTGGATATAGAGAAGATGGACACCTAGATGGCGTTCCCTCGGCTCTTTTTTAGTAAACGCATTTTTAGAAGCTTTATGGAACGCCTTCTGACCTAGGTGCCTACTATATCCATTTTCCACAAAGACATCAAGGAGGTGGGATCTCTCTCTGTCCAGGCTATCATTATCCGAAATCCTGAAGGCACGCGTGGCATGGTAGAACAAAGTCCTCAGCCTTAGCTGAGCACGTGGAAAAGACTAAGCACCATGTTTGTATAGAGGAGGCCAAGGTCATTGCCAGAGTGGATCGGTTCCATCATCGCAAGTTAAGGGAAGCTATTGAAATTGAGCATAGAACCAATAATCTCAACAGAGATGATGGTTGGAAGGTTAGTAGAAGTTGGATCCCTGCCCTCTCATCTTAGGGTTTCTTCCTCCCCTCCGCCCCTTTGGGGATCCTAGGGGCTTTTGTTTAATCTTTTCGAGTATATATATATCGCTCGCAGCTTTATGTTCTCTCCTATTTATTGGGTTCCTCCTATATTTAATTGTGATTATTTTCATTAAAAGATATATAATATTGAAGGTATTAATCCAGTCTAATGAGTGTCCTTCCCCTATTGTGGTAATCAATTATTTAATTCATTATGTTATTATTGGTGTATCTAAACTATGATATATTCTTAGGGCAATTTGTATTACATTTATTGATATTTTTATTTGTGATTGCTTCTTTTTAGTTACTTATTTTTAGCTATTTAATTCTAAGGAATATAAGCTTCTCTAGATAATTTGATCACATTTATATTATTAAAAAATATATATATATATATATATATATAATATAATATAATATTTATATATATATATTATATATATATAAGTATATATATATATATTATATATATATATACGGTAGATATATATATATATATTAATATGTACATCTCAAAGGAAATAACATTAATTATTTTCCCTCTTTTATTTTCTAACTAACCCTTAAGAATGATATTAAGAATTAGTAAATTTAATAATTTTGTAAACATATTAACTTACCTTTAATTAATAAATGAATTAAGATTATATATTTATTTATGTAAAAGAAATCATTCAAACAATAATTAAATCTTTAAAATAACAATTAATATTATTGTATTAATAATTAAATATATTAATTATTTTCCCTCTTTTATTTTCTAACTAACCCTTAAGAATGGTATTAATAATTAGTAGAGTTAATAATTTCATAAACATATTAACATACCATTAATAAATAACTCATATATATACTTAATCAAGATATTAATAAATGAATATAGTAGTGGTCTATAATGAGACTTTTTGAAAGCCTTTCTGGCGGGTTTTTCCGGTTAAAATCCGGCAGCAATTTATTGGAATCGCAAGTTTGATAGCTAGTTTCTGCACAATCAAACGGTCCCAGGGGTTTTTCAGGGTGCTGAATCCAAATATGCAGTTAAATGTACCTATCTTCTCTTATTTCTAGAAATAGAATAATATAATATTAACCTTAATATTGTAAAAATAATAATAAGATTAAATTTATGAATGTAATTTTGGCCTGGGTCCTAGAGTCAAACTTAGTCGTTAGGTAGCCGTTGGAGTCTCTGCTCTGTCTATTTAACATGATAGGCCTGATCTGTTTCTTCAACTTGTCCTGACGATGAACCACACTAGTTGGTTCGAAACGCGTCGACAAAAGTTTGTTTCATTGTATTTACACCGAAGCTCTTCTTATAACTATGATGGATCAGAGAAGCCTCAATTCTACAAAGATTTAGGTTTATCTGATTTCTCCTTCGAATTTTGTGTATTCTTCTTCTTGCCTTTCTTCTTACCGCTAGATTTTGATTTGGCCGTAGATGATTCTACAACATGGACATCGACAGAAATTTCAGTTGGAGACTCTCCCTTCGGGAATCTGGTAAAGTTATAATAGGAGAAGAATTCTTGGAGGATTTCTTCTTACTTTTGGTATTAACAGTACCAATCATACCGTCAGCAGCATGAGACCCTGAGGGAGGTGCAGTTATTTGATTTTATTTTGGAAGGTCGGGGATTTTCTTGTGTAAAGTACCTGATTGCGTATAAACTAAGTCAAGGTACTGAGCTTGAGAAATTACTTGCTCTTTGGTAACTACTCCTGCCTTTGCTACATCTTCAGTTATTTTAGGTAGTAACGATTTTACAAACCATTCTGCCAAAATTTGGTCTGGGATAAAAACTTTCACTAAATGACGTCGACGTCGCCATTCATGAATATGGTCTGAAATATATGTGGACATCGACTGTTTTAATGAAGGTAATAATTCTGTTCCATTGTCATATCGGACTGGCAGCTAAAAATGAGTAAGGAAGGAAGTGGCTAACTAACTAAAATTGTAAAAAGAGCATCGTGGCAACTCAATGTACCACTTGGATACAAGGCCAATCAAAGTGCATTGAAAAAGATGAAGACGAATTGAATCATCTATAATGAAATTCGATGCACACCAGAGATGGTAAGTCATCACATGATTAGACGTATCTTCTCTTGACTTCCCCTCAAACTTCGGTATATCACTGGGAAACTTATTCAGCATTGGCGGCCAAAATGGAAGATAATTAATGGGATCATTCGTAATGTGTGACAAGTCAGGTAAATCCAAAGTTGCTATAAACGGTAATTGACGGTTTGGATCCCGAAAACTTGGGGTCATAAGACCAGCCCTAGGAGGAGGATATCCAGGATAACTTGGAATCGGATTTGCATTTGGGATATTATATCCTCCTGGAAAACCAGGATTAACCGGACCATACTGGAGTTGTTGAGGTTGTTGATAAGTATACAGAGGGTATGGTTGATACTGATAAGCCGGGCTCTACACAGCAGGACCGAATTGATACTGTCCCTGGTACGGTTGATAAGTAAATTGGGGTTGAATTGTGACAACCGTACTAGGCCTAGGTTGTCCTACAGGCATTGAAACCGGAGTCTGGATTGTAGGTCCGGATTGAGGTAAATAGGCATGAGGAGTTGACTTAGGAGCAGTAGAAACTGGAGCTATTGATACTCCAGAAATAGGTGGGGTGGATTGAACAGAGGCCGCAGTAGTTGTAGCAGATGTTTGGGGCATAGTTCGAGGTGAACTAGGCCCAGGCTGATGAACTACCCCAGGTGTAGAAGTTTAAGTAGTAGGCTGGATAGGTTGCTGGGGTGAACCAGAAACCAAAGGCTATCTAGATTGAGATTACAACTGCACACTGGGTTGTGAAGTCTGTTAATCCCACACCACGTTCATTCCAGGGTATGGACCCATAACAGGTTGAGCGTATTGAGTGTAAGGTTGATAATTATATGGTACATTTACTGGTCCTTGAAAAAATGATTGACCTGAAGGTGGTTGGAAAGCTTGAGGTTGGTATTGACCTTGAGGTTGGTACTGACCTTGAGGTTGGTACTGACCTTGCGGCTGGTACTAACCTTGAGGCACATATTGAAACTGAGGTTGACCTTGAGGTACATATTGGTACTGGGGTTGACCTTGAGGAAAATATTGTCCCGTAGGGATGTATTCTCCTTGAGGTTGCCCCCCAGGCGGTAATGGACTACCTTGAGGTTGCACCCCAGGCGGTATTTGAGTACCTTGCAACTACCCCCCAGGCGGTATTGAACTACCTTGAGGTTGTGGGTTAGGAGTAGTACCAGACATCATAAGAATCTCTTCAACACTTAACGGTTTAGTTCTGCTATTACCAGGAGATACTACATATTTGATGGGTTGAGGAGATGCTCCTGAGAACGTTCCAGATACAGACTGACACCCAGGAGGAAAAGAAGGACCGCCATGTAAAAAAGTTTCTGGCGTCTGAGAAAACAAGGATGACTGTCTCGACATATTCAAAGGAGGATAATAACCTCTAGGTGTTGGATGGAAAGGAAATCGAGGTGGTGAAGACGCGAGACCTAGATTTTCTAAAAAGTTGGTCAACGAAATATACCAAGCATCACCTCTAATGGGACTGTAGAAAATGGATTCACGCTCCCTAAGTTCGATAGCTGGTTGATTTTTGGGGATGCTTATACCTTCATTTGGACTTACAAGTTCTTCTATGGAAATGAGTCCAGAAGGAAGATTCTGGGTAATGATACTTTCTACCCTGGGTGAACTAGGACTACTAGAAATAGGAGAAGTAAATCCCAAAGATGGAGTAGGAGCAGGTTCAGTTTCAGGTTCGAAGATTTCAGGTTCTTCGGCTAATGAACTAGTAGGAGTAATACTACCAGTAACTTCGGAAAATGAAATTGGTTCAGAAATATGTTCTGTTGCTTGAACTAGATAATCAAGATGTATGATTAACGAAGACTCTCCGGCCTCCGGTGACCCAACTCTACTTTCAATAGGTGTGACAAGAGCTCGCAACCCTTCAAATTGACTTGGTGTAAATTCAAGAGGCTACCCCCGAAGTCGATGGGATTGTCTCGGTAATTTAGCCACGATTAATTATTTAATTACTTCACACGAAAACAAAGAAAATCTCAAGAAAACCACCTAAAGTCTCTAAAGAACCAAACAATTTGAAGCACATGACTAATAAATCTAGGAGATCAAACCACACACAAACAATATCTTTCCGAATCGAAAACACTAGGTGGTGATGAAATCCAATGTCGCAGAATTCAATACAAAAATGGCGGTTGGAACAGTTACCCCGAAAAACTGCTTAATGAAATAGACTGGCACAAGTTTTTCCACTATATTCGTCTCAAGTGAAGAAAACCCCCCAGAGAGTCCAAGTGAGTCTAGTCGATGTTTGCTCCAGGTACAGTGGGATCTTCCCTCCACCGTCAGCTAGGAAAGAATCCTAAAGATTATGGCCACTAAGGTTACCAATGGAAAAAAATATACATGGGGGAACAGTCTAAGATCCGATATGCACGCAAGGGCAGAGTAACAATCTCAATCCCCTTGAAGGCTCCTTGACATAATCCAAGGTTTACCAACAAGTGACCCCAAGCTCCTCGACAATGGTCAATCCGAGGTTTACCATTTTTAATACGTGAATATCTTCTATCGTTCCCAATGAGGAAGGATTGATCCCACATTGGTTCAGATATGATCTCATGCTTCTCCTTTAAGAGGAGATTTCCCAAAGCATAGATGTAACAATTGGAATTTCTCCCTACCGCAAGATCTACTACTTATTTGTTTAAACTATCTTGGAGAGTTAATTACTCCCTACTCCAAGATACTAGCCTAAGCTATGTTGGTGAAAAGAGCCCTACAAAATAAAAAGATTGCTATATGGATTTTAATTAAGCATTAATTTTATTGGTTGTTTCTTAAGTCAATGGGTACGGAGATGAAACTTTATGGTATGAAGACTCAACTCCAAAACACTAAAAAATGCACCTAAGATGATAAACAATTCCTTTTCCTTTTCAATGAATTTCTAGCTAAGGAAGAGTTGAAAATGTAATGCTTTGAAATCAAATCTTTCTCTTAACATACAACTGAAAGGAATTTTTTTTGTCTTTTTCAAAGAACTTTAAAAACGATACTACTAATCACGCTCACGGAAAATTCCTTTTCTTTTCAAAAATCAAAAACTACAAGAACAAACAATTCTTTTAAGAGAGCTTTTAAGATTTCTAAACAAACTCGAAAAACTATTGAAAACAAATTTTTCTACAAGCTTCTATAATTTCTATGAAAAACTCAAAACTGTAATCTAATCTTGAGATCTAAACAAAAATGGATTGAAAAGAATCTTGAAATGTTCTTTAAGGATGCTTAACTTAGTTTTTCAGCTAACTAAGGATCAATTTGTTCATCTCAACAAACTAATCACAAACACCCAATTATGTTTTAATAAAATATGAAATTTGAAACTTTCAATCAAGTTTAATCAAAGTTTTGCAAAAGAGAAAAATGGGATCTAGCTCTCTTCAAGGATAGATTTCATAAACTAGTCAAACTCAGTAAGAAGACCAGAGATACCAGGGTGATATAAGGCTCTAAGGCTTCTGATCTCTGAGCTATTATGATGACCAAGCAAAAATCAATCCAATAGGCAAAACTTCTAGAAAATCACTTCAAACGAGAATGCCAATGAAAACTAACTCACAAGGAACTTTTGCCAAGACAAGTGCAGATATGGGAATAAACTAATAGCTATGGACAAAAACTAAACCTAACTGAGCAGATGGATCTTAGGTTTTTCAAACTTTTGACAGGGTCCGCAGGCTCCCAGTAGAACCAGGTGTGGTACCGCTCTGTGTTATATTGTAACAGTGCGGACAAGTCCACACTATACCTAACGCAGAAGGCGCGGTCCTCTTCCAAAAATCAGAAAAATAAAAATCAAACCACGATCTAACAAGTACCCAATCCCACACACATCAAGGAAAAATCAGAAACCAAAACTCAAGTTTCTCAAGCAAAGACAAATCAAAAACCAAAACCAAACCAGTCCCCAGTGGAGTCGCGAATTTGTTGGCCGGATAAATCATTCTTGCGGACAAGACCGATCTCCCTAGTATCGAATGATATCTAGCAAAAAGCAGCACAAAAAAATCTACTTTTCTCTAAACATGTTTCAATTCATAAATGAAAACTAAGAGGTGTAACAGACCCTACCTCGGTCCAACGCTTGTTTGTGGCAGCTTTGTTTCAACAGCTTCAAGCAATTCCCTTTCAATAACCTACATACACAAACAAACACACATCAAAGAACACCTGCATAGATACTATAATAAAACATGTTCATTATGAAGATTAAGACGCTCATAAAATAAACCATTAGAGACAGTTCATTG
This sequence comes from Pinus taeda, assembly GCA_000404065.3. Taxonomy (NCBI): domain Eukaryota; kingdom Viridiplantae; phylum Streptophyta; class Pinopsida; order Pinales; family Pinaceae; genus Pinus; species Pinus taeda. The sequence continues at coordinate 92,245 of APFE030900940.1, read as the reverse complement.
AGAAAAACAAACTTGATTGTATTAAATTTATGAATAAAAGAACCTTACAACCTTTGCCTTGATGTTGCACAAGCTCTTTCCAGGGTCCAGCAGAGATCTCCTCTACTTTGACAAGCCTCACTCACTTCCCAAATGAAATGAAAGGTATGTGATCTCTCCTCTCACAAGTTCAAAAAGGAAGTTTAATTTCCAGTAGCATTTACCCTCAAGAATCTTCAGCTTTCAACCTCCCCTACAACCAGCCCAATGCCTGAATTTATAGTGCAAATGGAGGAAGTTGCAGGTCCACTATTGAAGGGATAAGTTCCTCCTTCAATGGGATAAGCACCTCATATCATGGAGTTAGCTCCCTTAGTGGAGCGGACTTGCTAGCATAATATTCCTTCTAGAAGTGTCCAAAAGTGACCCAAGGTGAGTTTTTAAGAGCGAACTCATGCCTTTTTAACTTTTACATGGGTTCGCACCCATCACTTAACAGACAGAGCGGTCAGGTTCACAGCAGACATGACCATTGGGTGCGGCACCACAGACAATGCTAGGGGAAAGTGCAAAACCAAGATTTAAGATATTTTTAAGGTCTTTCTCCCATTTCCAAGGCTTGACATGAAGAGCTGAGGCTTAAGACTTGCAAAGGAGGTATGTATGAGTGGTGATGGACTCACACAAACTGTAGAAATTCATGTGACAAATTTTTCTGTAACAACTAGAATGGCTTCTCATTTTCTCCTTCTCCTTTCCCAAGTGATTTTTGTAACATCTCAAAAGATTACTAAACATTTGTTCTAAAACAATCCCTTCTACCATCAATTTCTCTCCATGCACCAAACTATTTTAGTTTTATTCGACCATAATGGAACTTCAAGTGGCATCCTTCGTGTGATTACAGATCTAGGTTAGGGATCCCATGGTTTGTCGACCAAGAGGCTAAAATCCATGTTACTTGTTTGCAGTTATATGGAAAGGGTGTTAATATGATTTCAAGGAAAGATTCCTTCCCTACTCAGTTTTTTTTAGCTTCTTGAAATTATATCTATATATATATATATATATATATATATATCCAAACCCTATAGAGTTATTGTCAATTTGCCTTTACACTTTATAATGAAACTCTATAATAATTGTTTCCAATGTGTTTAAGTTACTTTCTCATTGCAACTCATTATCTATCTATCTATATATAAAACAAATTAATTATATTACAAAGTAATGGTTAATTTTTTTGACTCAATTTGTTTTTATATTAAGCGAACAGTTTTTTCATTAAAATGTTTATTTTATTTTCTTTAACTTTGTTATTCTCTAATAGCGTTACACTGTTATGAATAAAGGGTTTTATTTTTAAAATGATTCTAGCTTATTCTGAGTTAACAGTATGCTTTCAACGTTTGCATTCTCAAAAAATTAAAGGTTATTAGTAATATTCTCAACCACAGACTTTATATGGAAGTTTTTCCACATTTATTCATACCTAAATTGTTCTTTCTAGTCTCTTGATGTGGCAACCATAAATTTCCTTTATACTTCTAGTGGAGGAATAAAAAGATGATATGTAATATTGTTATTTTCTAGTCTTTTGTTTATTTTTTATCTTCAATGCAAATGATTATTTTATATATAACAGAGATATGCACATTTTAGAATTCAAAATTACATATTACCTAGTTTTAGTATTTTTAGTCCAGAAACTCTTGCAGGACTTGTCATGGGACCTGCACAGTGTTTTCTACATAGGGTATGAGATTGTTGCCAATGGAAGGGTCGTTATCTTACCTGACTTTTAGTCTCCAGGGAAAACTAAACCAGACTAATGTTTTGTATATAAAGTACCTATATATATATATATATATATATATATATATATCTTTTATTACAATTCATTTCCTTTTCTTTGACTATTTAATTCATATCCTCAAAATATTTATGCATAGAACTACAAAATTTATTACAATTTGCATTTCACTTCAAAATACACTTACATGTATTCCCTTGTACTAGTTTACCAGGTACTCATTTTTACCTAAGCCATTTTATTATTCTTCAACCTATTAAGGTTATTATATACATAGTTTGTATACATTTCTATCTTGCACATTTTTTATTCCAAACCAGGCACAAAACATAGAACTTAACCATTTACTCAAATTCCTCAACTATTATCCTATGATAGAACTCTTAACACATCGGAATACTTACCTAAGCTAATATGGAAAATGTGTGAATGGATATCACACTCCTCCCAACCATAAGCTAGCTTCCACAACTAATTACCCCCAGCCCACTCTTTTCTATCAAAGAAATAATTCCAGGGTAGTGTAGAGGTGTTTTCCTTTTGGACCTTTAAGCAGATTCTTGCTTATTTTATTAGGTTCTAACCAGTATTTCTCTGCCACTACTTATATCTTGAAGTTACCATATTTCTCTCCCATAACGTTTCCATAGATAACCAGTTCCATGGCATTTATCTCCAACCATGTTTTTTTCTAGTCTGTGTTAATTTCTCTCTTTTTCCAGTTTGCAATTTGGGTAAAAGCATGAAGATGGGTTACACTTTGGGGCCAAATGTGGCGATGAAATTTTTTTCCTCTTTTATCAAATTTCATCCCTCAAAATTCATATAAGCATTGTGAATTTTGATTCATAGTAAAAATACAATATGTGGAGAATTATTTTGTTGTCCTAGTAATATTTTTCACAACAAATTTTACTGTCATATAATCTCTCAATTTTCCATTAAATGTAATATATGTCCTTGCAAATTTTCACAAAACTTAAGAGGTATGTGTGTGTTCACTTAGCATAAATTAGTGTAAAATGTGCAATTATATTATATATATATATTATATATATATATATATATATATATATATATATATATATACATATGAACATGATATATACAATAGAGAACTAAGTTTTCAAATTAAAAAATATTTTTTTTATGCAAAATTATATATATTTTTAATTTTTAGAAGTTGAAGAAGTAATATTTCAATTGAACTTTGGAGACACATGTTTTGACGTAAAAAAAAAAATCAACTCTTTAAATAAATTTAAAAATCAAGAGCACCCTTTTGAAGAGGACTCACAATTGAAAATAGTTATATTTTTTGAAATTATTTCGTTGCGTATATTTTCTGTTATTGAATTTTTATTCATCCCCTTTGAAACTATCCAAAAAAAAAAATCAAGCATTATGTTTAACAGAAATTAGAAAAATATCATATGAATTTGAAAATGTCAAACTCATATTCCATTGTATAGAGGATTCCTTCATGAATCTAACATGATCAACTCCTCCACCTCAGGACAATTGTTTCCCTGGGTCTCATAGGTTACAAAATGGTGTTGGAAGAAATTTTGCAGAAGGGGTGCTAAAATTGTGGCTATTATGACATTAGAGGTTCGATGGAGCGCTTTAAGTGCTCGATCAAGAACTTAAATTTAAAATTCAAATAACTCAATGGAGGGTTTAGTAAGCACTCGATTGAACCATTTATGTGGTTAAATAAAGGCTCGATCTAGCTTTAAAGCTTGATCTAGCATATAGCTCGGTCTAGCTTTAAGGCTACATCTAGCTTTAAGGCTTGATCAAGCCTATAGCTCGATCAAGCTTTAAGGCTCAATCAAGCAAATTTTTTTAATTCCATGCCTAGGTTGTATTGGCACAAACCTAGGTTGTATTGAGCTTCTAGTTAAACTAGGGTTACATTGTTTAAGCCCTCAAACAACTTGATCAAGGGCTCAAAGATTACTTGTTTGATCTATGATTTTCACCCAAAATGTGCCCTCTTTTGCCAAAAAGTGTAATCAGGTTACTTTCTTTCACCCTATTATTCTTATAAATAGTCCTCCAAAAAGGAGATAAGCTTTCTCTTTTGTCTTCTACCCCCTTATTGGGGCATAACCAATTCCAATTGTTTCCATGATAGTTAGGAGTCAAGTTCCACCTGAAAACCATTAACACATTTTCAAGAACATTAAAAACAAGATAGTTTATTTTTCTTTAATCAACAAAATATTATATTACATGAGCCAATCTTTTCCATACCTAAACTTTTCAATTCAAAATTCAATAATAATTATCATGAGTAGTTGTCCAAGGGTGTTACTTCTCGGCCCCCCTAAAAGAGACACCATCCTCGGTGTTTCAAATTCCATTATTCTTTGGGATAACAGTGGGAAAGGCTCTTTCATTTCTTCTTCAGATTCCCAGGTGGCCTCATCAGGGTCAAAGTGCTTCCTTATCAATTTGAATTGAGAAATGGTTCTTTTCTGAAGATTAATTACCCTTCGATCCAGGATTTGTACATGTTCAACATGGAATTCTCCTTCTGGTTTAACTTATATAGCAGCCCAATTAACTACATGGTCAAGATTAGATACATATTTCTTTAATAAAGATAAATGAAATACATTGTGTGTCTTAGCATAAGCTATTAAAGCTAATTGATAGATCACTAGTCCAACTCTAGCTAGTTTCACCAATTTTATGTAATCCACCCACTTAGTGGGCTAGTTCATGTAATACATACACTACATATCTTCCAGGACCCAGTTCACTCTTTCATTCTTCCCATCCATTTGTGGATGGTATACAGTAGTGAATTTTAATTATGTACTTTTTCCAGTGAACAATTCTCTCTAGAAGTTTGAAGTAAAATTTGGATCTCTGTCAAATATGACCACCTTGGGTATACCATGTAATTTGAAAATATATGTCATGACGACATTGGCTACCTATTCATATTTATATGTAGACTACACAGGGATGAAATGGGAAGCGTTTGTTAGTTTATCAACCACTACCATTATAGAGTCATGTTGTTTTCATGTCCATGGTAACCCAATGATGAAGTCCAAGGAAATCACCTTCCACTTCCATTATGGAATAGGTAAGGGATTTAATAGTTTTATTGGGTGCTAATGCCTAGTCTTCACTTGTTGGCATTCTTGGCACCTAGCCAAGTATTCAACCATTTCCTTTTTCATTCATGGCTAGAAAAACTCCTTCTTGAGGGATATAATTAATTTTTTATACCTTGGATGACCTGCAAAATGTCTCTTATGATGCTCATCCATTATCAACTGCTCGGATTGTTCTTTATTCAGTATATAAAGTTTCCTTTTGTAATTTAACAACCCATATTTGTTGATTTCATAATCATCCCACTTATCCAGATCAAATTTATCTTCCATATTTGTACTTATTTGATTATAATTCTAATTTTTCAATGTTTCCTTTTTTATTTGTTCTAACAAATATATTTCACTATGACTAATAGATATTCCATACACTTGTCTTAAAATATAACTTAGGGAATCTACCACCTTGATCTCTTTTCCTTTTATATGTTTAATATGAAATTCATATTCACTTAGGAAATCCATCTACCTATCTTGCTTGACATTCATCTTGGGTTGGCTCAAAAAGTATTTCAAACTCAAATGATCTATAGTCAAAGTAAATTTCCTACCAATTAGATAATGTCTCCACATTTTGAGGGAATGAATTATTGTTTCCAACTCTAAATCATATATTGCGTATTTTTTCTCATGTTCTTTCAATTTTTGTGACTCGTAAGCCACAACATGCCTTTCCTAAATAGGAACACCCCCTAGGTCTTTAGGGCATGTGTCTGTGCATACTTCAAAATATTTCTATGGGTCTACTATTCTGAGTATTGGTGCAACTACAAGTAGGTGTTTTATATTTTCAAATATTTCTTGGCATTATTGTGTCCATATAATTTTACCCCTTTCTTCTATAAATAAGTTATAGAGTGTGCCAAGATGGAAAAATACCTCTATAAACCTACAATAATAATTGCTTTTCCCCATAATGACGTACATCTTTTGCTATTGACCAATCAAGATGGCCTTCACTTTCTCGAGATCTACTATTATCCATTCCTTTGAAACCACATGACTCAAGTATTGTATTTTATCTTGAAATAATTCACGTTTGTTAAATTTTGGATATAACTAGTTTTCCTATAGCGTTTGTAGCACTATTTCCAAATGTTATTTGTGTTCCTACAACATTTTAGAGTATATCATAATGTCATCGATAAAAATCAACACAATTTATCTAAAAAAAATTTGAACGCCCTATTCATTAGACACGTGAATGCGACAGGTATGTTCATGAGTATGAAGGATGATGTTATGAATTTGTAGTGCCCATATCTGTGGTTTTTGGCTTATATTCCTCTTTTATCCTTAACTGATGATACCCTAATCAAAGTTCTATCTTGGAGAACATGGTTTTCCCTTTAAATTGGTCAAAAAGAATATTGATACTAGGGTAAAGGGTATTAATTATTGACTGTTAATTTATTTAATTACTTTTAGTCAATACATAATCTAAACTTTCCATCCTTCTTTTTGATGAAGAGAACCAATGCACCCCTTGGGGATACATTGGGTCTAATATACCCTTTACTCAATAATTCATGTAATTGAATTTTCAATTCTATAAGTTTTAGTACAACCATGTGATATGGGGCTTTGGATACCAGTTCTACACCTATCACTAATTCCATGGTAAAATCTACCTCCCTTTTAGGAGGTAATCTAGGTATTTCATATAGTAATACATCTTGATATTCCTTCACTACCCTTCTATCAACTTAGCTATTATGTCCTGAGGTTAATTTTCTACTTTGACAACAAACAATTGACACCCCTTTTTATTTGTTTTCCTCAATTCTATGGATGATATTTGGCATAACAAAACCAAACTGGGGATGCCTCTTACGACTTCCATTTCACCACTACTAGTTATACAGGTAACTTTTTTCTCCAGATAGTTAACTAGTGCTTTAGAACCTTCTAGAAAATCCATGCCTATCAAGACTTCGTAAGATCCTAATGGAAATATATTTAATTTGAATATATTAATTTTTCCATCCAACACAATTGGAAAAGATTTTAGCCAACTAATGACTATTCTTTTTTGCACTCATATCTAGTTGAACCAGCCAACGAATTTTAAATTTTTCAATCACTAATTTACACATTTTAATGATTTGAGGGCTAATATAACTATGATGGCACTAGGATCAATTAATATTGAAGAAAAATGGTCTAAGATAGTAACTTCCACTTCCACCATAATGGATTGGTGCTCTCGTTGTCACTCCTCCAAGGTTGCACTGATTCATGGAATATTCCTAGCTATTTCATTGACACTGGAGTCCTATTGAACATTTTGAAGGTCCTGAATTGATTTTATGTTGTAAGGGAAGTTTCATAAAATATGAGGTTCACCACAACATCAACATTTCAGTGGCTCTATCTTTCCCATTTGGCTGCTTACCAGGTTTAGTTTACTTGGATCCAACTTGGTTCTGCACTTGATATTTTTGATATAGAAAATTATTCTTGTTGAAGTTACGATTTCCCCCCTTTTCCATTCTTCCTAAATGTCCACTTTTTCCTCCTTTACTATTTTTCACAACTCATTCTTTCTTTTTACAAAGCCATGATTTCAAGTTATCATTTTTCTATTTCACTTGATGATAAATAATTTTGGCTTTATGAATAATATCATCCATAATTTTTGGGTTATCATATTCAATTCACTCTTTAAAAGATGGTGAAAGGAAGCTCAGAAATTGTTGAATCTTTTATTTTTCTTTCCTCATGCTAAAGGCATGTAACGTAACAAATGTGTAAATGTAGTTATAAATTCATCCATAGACATAGGTCCCAACTTTAAGTCATGAAATTCCTTCATCTAGTCATCAAAATATCACTCTGTGAGGTACTTTTCCTTAAACATTAGCTATAATTCTTCTCAATTAACTTCCTTTCCATCCAAGTTGTGAACTATTCATATTTCCTCCCACCACTTGGATTTTTTTCTTTGCAACTGATTAGTGGCTAATTTTTATCTTAATTTCATAGTGTAGTCATATATCTATAAATACCAGTTTATGTTCAACAACCATGCTTTTGTCACCTCCTTAGATTCACCATCATATGTTGGGCTTCTAATTTTCCTGAATTCTCCTTGCAACTTCACTTTAGGTTTCTTATCTCCTCTATTTTGAACTTTGGATGATTTTTGTTCTTCCCCTTGACCCTTCTCTTTTTTACTTTCAACTTTTTCATCCACAATTTTTTGTTGAAAGGCTTCTTCTCTATTTTCTCCTCCTTTCATTGCTTCCCAAGAGTTAGAGTTAGGTTTATCTGTTAAATTCTTAATTAATTACTCTTCCTCCACTAGATTCCATCAACACTTCATGATAAACATAGATATTTAATATTTTTGTTTGTAGTTCCTTCATCATGTTTCACATAGATCTCATATTCACTAATGTTAGTATCCTCGGAAGCTCTGTCATGATATAATGTTCTTGTTTTCTTATCAAATCCTCCTCTTTTGAATTCAATGTGTAAAATCCAAAAATTTACTATTAGATTACATGAAAATTCATGGTTGGCCTAAGGCCTTAGTTTTTTCTCTAATACCATATTGTAACATCTCCTTCCAAAATATCTATTATCATGTAATAAGGTGGAAATTTTTTTTTACTAAAATAAATATTTTTTTTTATATTATTCTAAGAACTATTGTAGATATTCAATTAGAAATTGATTCAGTGTTAGTTATAGGGAATTATATTAAATTGTCTCCACTAAGAACAATAAGCTATTCCCTAATTTCCTTTTTATGTTAAATGGAAATTTTGAGATCTGCAATATCTATACTTTTGGGTTATATTTTTATTTATGATTGTTGTTGAATATACAAATATAACATATGCTCCCCTTCTTTATGTATATTTTATTCTTCTTCCTCTACCTACATGTGTAAATTCTTGAATGGGCATACATATATACCCTTTATGTGTACATATAATGGTAATATACAATGCTCCTTTTATCTCACTCTACTTATATGTAGTTTTGGTGACTTATTTTATTTTTTTTCTTTTCAGTATGTATGTCACATAGACTTATCCTATTGTGTTCCATTTTCTCATGGTTAGAAAGGTCTTAGTTTAAATACCCCATAGAGGCTAATCCGCCCTAATGACCCCTCACTACAAATACACAAGGATTTTAAAATTAATTCATAGTGATATTTCCAAAACTATTCATATATATATATATATATATATATATATTATATATATATATATATATATATATATATATTTGTAACTAGGGAATTAAATTTAATGGAACATATGATATTTCACCATTGTTCAACTTATAATCTACCATAGGCAAGTTCTTTGAGGATTATAGGTCTTTTTCTAGTTGTAATACAATATATTTATTATGTGTATACATTGGAATTATCAACCTTGGTTATGATTCCAGTGAGGTGTTGAAAATCGACAGTCCTCAAAAGTTATGGATTTGTTCAATGGATGAGGAAATTTGGGTTCATTTTAGTGTGACAATCCTTGCCCAACACCATCGCATGACTTCTCATTTTCTCATTCTCCTTTTTGAAGTGATCTCTGCAACGTCTCAAACGATTCCTAAAACTTTGTTATAAAGTAGTCCCTTCTAGAATCAATTTCTCTCCATGCATTGAATTCTGTTAGTTTTATCCGACCGCAATGGAACTTATCGTGGTGTCCTTCAGGTGATTACAGATCTAGGTTATGGCTTTTAATCTATCTCTAAAGTAATTTGCATTCTTTCATTCTCATGTGTCCCATCAATGGGTGCATTATAAGGCCCATTTTTATATCCTCTAGCCTATAATTTCCCCTTTCCTCACATTAATTAACATATTTTTGGTTATAATGTGCATAATAGGGAGAATACAGAATGTTTGACATACTTCGTGGCCTGATGTGGTTAATATGTAGGAAAAGAGAATTTTTTAGTGCATTTATTATGCATATGCACGTTGGAGAAAGCTATAGGAGATGTAGGAGGCTTGTCCCCTACATTTACTCTCCTGCAACTCGACTCAATCCGTAAAATCACTCACCTACAAATTGAGGATCTACTAGTAGCCGAGGCACTCAACAGATTGGGAGGATCGACTAAGGGTTCTAGATAAACAATTTTTGAGATTTTGGAGGGAAGAAGTCCTCTTTCTAAGGAGGTTTCCCATATGTCATCTTTGTATGAATAAACAAGCCTGAGGGCTCAATAGGATTCAAAATATTTTAGGAGATAAGAGTCACTAAGAGTTAGGATCCTGAGACTGTCATTTCATTTCCTTTGCATGATGTACTTGAACATTACTTTTTGTCAATGTGAAGCTTACTATTGTCTTGCATCTGAGTTTTTTTCATAGGGTTGAGTCCCCTTGGGTTAGGGACCAACCCATAGGCTATAGTCTCTCTTTGCGTATCTTATCTATGCATTACCTTCTATAGCAACATTTCTTCCTTTCTTGCTACAACTTTACCTAAAAAAAAAAAAAAAAAAAAAAAAAAAAAAAAAAAAAAAAAAAAAAAAAAAAAAACACAAATTTTGTTGTGTCTCGTTACCACCTCTCTTATGGGAAATGTAGTTGAAAAATATGCATTAGCAAGCTAAAAATAAATGGGTATTTCCTTTTACAGTTGATAGATATTAGATCAATGCTCTTTTACACATTTTGTTTTTGCATATAATTAGGATTTAAATCACATTTCTCTTTAATTTTTCATGGATTTGGCTCAGATGCATACTACAAGTGAGATTTTATTTTTATGCAACAAAATTCAACTCATCTAAGTTTCTCATTTAGTAAATTTTGCTGCAATTTGGTTATTCTTTTGGCATTCTTTTCAAGTGCAAAAAAAAAGGATTGTTTATTTGGTTTGCAAGTGATACTAGTGTCTTGCAGGGTTGGAACACTCATCTTATGTTTTTCCTATCATCATCATCCTCTTCCTCTTCATCTCATAGTGTCCTCAAAACTTTGCCACTAGAAGTCCATTCCTAGGTCTTTAAACGGTATTGTGTGCAGTTTTTTTGTGAAAATGGGCCTTTGAGATGTGAAAAACTTGGAAAAAGATTCATATGGCCTTCATAGAGCTTCATCCACCCTTTTTCACCTTTGAATTGTGTCTTCCACCCTCAAGATGCCCATGGATCTAATCCTGTAGCAAAAGTAAGTAACCCTGTAGCATCTTGTAGCAATCATGTAGTAGTCGTGTAGAATACTGTAGCACCATGTAAACTTGACCATATTTTCTCCAAACAACTTATTTTTCTCTTATTCTTGAATAATTACCCCTAGGCTCTGATCCCATGATTGAGGAGGAACAAAGACCACATTAGACCCATCTTTTCTTCACCGCAACACAATTCTACAATTAGGGTTAGAGGACATATTTTCAAATTTGAATAGTAATGATTATTTTATTATAAAATGAATATGGAGTTTGTCACTAGAGATAAGTTTATTTGAACACAATGATTAAAAGGGTGATTTATCAATGCATATTAGATTAGGAATGTTTTGTTTATTCTATGCTTCTTTTCACTTTCAATTACAAATGTTGTTGTTGCATAAGTTCATTTCCTTTTCAAAGAAACTTTTCACATTCTAAAACTAGACTAATGTTCATATTGTTTCAAGTACCATAGGATTTATATTTTTTGAATTAGATTATTATTTCATTTCTAAAAATATAATTGTTTTTACATTCATGCAACTAGGGTTAGCCTTTTCATTTGGATAAATAGAATTTTCTTTTCTACAAGTATAATAATGTTTCCATTCTTTCATTTAGAATAGAACTCTCTTTTTTCATGTACTTTCCTTCCTTGAGTTATTTGAAAGAGTGATCTTTGTATGCCTTGATCTTGTCCATTCCTTGAAGGTGGCATGAGTAGAACTTGACCTACTTTGCATATAACATTGTCACCTCTTGAGTTTGTATGATCCTCAGGTTGATAATTAAAGTTGGTAGCCTTGGTAGTCTAAGAATTATTGTTAAGATACTTGGGCTCATGAATTTTTGGCATCATTGTCAGGGAGGTGTCTAAGTAGGTATTATTTCTCCTTAGAATTTTCCTTTCCTCTTCATCTTTTATTTTGCAACAAAATTGTTTGATTTGAAAAAGATAAAAAAAAAATGGGAAAACACAACAAAAAAAAGACAAGTTATTTCATGCCTAATAGGAGTAGGTATAATCAAGGAAAATTTACACCAAAAGACCCCACCTCTTCAAAAAGTAAACCATCACTCTTATTTGATGATTGTGTCCTCTAAGTGAGAAACTAGAAATTTTTGAAGAACCCATAGGGGAGAAAGAGCCTATATCACATATCCATAGCATGGCCGAAAATAGGAAGAATGAGTTATTTCCTATTCGAGAGACCAATGGGGAGGCCAGGACCAAGACTATAAGCCCCACTACTCTTCCATAGCGTAACCTCTGAGGACCCTAACATGCTCATGTTTGAGTTTGTTGTGGATTTTTGGAACTATGACTATACCTCTCATGACCAAAAGTTGACATTGTTTACCTCCACCCTAAAGGATGTAGCCTTGTGGTGGTTTATGAGCCTACCTATAAACAACATCACTAACTCAACACAAATACATAAATCCTTTAATGAGAATCATGTGGATTACTGTAGGTCTAAGGAGACAAAAGAATAAATCTTTAGGATGACCCTAGGGCTAGATGACTCCTTAGAAGATTGTGAGGAAAGGTTCCAACTCAACTATAGGAGGGATAACTGTACCCTTGACCCTGAATCACTCAATCTTGTACTCCTTTGAGGGATTATCAATATTTTGTCTGGAGGAAACATTTACCTCCTAACCTATGATGACAATAAGACAATATTCAAGAATCATTCTAGCGTTGCTACGAAGAGAGCTAGGTCTAGTGAAGGCCTGGTTAACTATTCTCCCACCACCTCGACATGAGGCAAGGAATATGTTAGAATACTTTAAGAGTGAGAAGTTACATAATTTTTTCTTATAGATGGATACTATGTAGATTAAAAGGAAGCAATAGGAATAAGAAAGGGCACTAACCACATTTTTCCCCAGATGCACCAAGAGGCATCCCAAAAATGAGTGCCCACTAAACACCAAGGAAGTCTACTCCGTTTGTGAGGAGAACCATGCAACATAAAAGTTTCCCTCTCTTCCATGCCTAATGGTTGTATACCAAGGGGTAGAGAATGGCTTGCAGTAACTCTGCTTCGTCAACCAAAGGAGGCAACAATTCCCTAGGTCATATCAATAGGACATGCAGAGGCCATAATATCCTCCTTACAATACAAAGAATAATGCACCCTTCGAGCCTTGGTATCATCCATATCGCCCATCATGTTCCATGCCCTCTCCTTGGTCCTATACTCCATAGTACCCTACTCATCCTGTCAACCCACCTTTCCAACCATATCAACCTCATCGTCCTCAATGGGGAAACCCTTCACAAGGATGGAGACCTTAGGCAAACCATCCTACTTCCTTAATGCCTCCTCCTCCACCTTAAAGATATCTACCCCACAAAAATCCACCTAATAAACCTTAAATTCTTTCCCAACCCAATTTGAACCTGAACAATAAGCAGGCATAACATGTCTACTATGGGAAAACATATTATCCTGCTTATGATGTGAAAATCCAAGAGATGAACCTTCAGTCTGGGAGGGTACTTCCATATGCTTAACCACCTTCTTCGCGTGAATATCTTGATGAAGATAAGGAATACAATACCTGTCAAGCCAATATACCTCCCTATCCAGAAATATTGGTCCAAACTAAATAGAATACCTATTAAAAGGTTGAACTTCTAGGAGAATTGAAAATTTTGTGTGTTAAAATACCCCATCTCTAGGTCATCAAAGATGTCCCCATTTACAACAATCTCATTAAGGAAGAATGTTTCAAGAATATCGGGAGGAGAAATATATATGCCCCCACTATCAATGTTGTCGGGTAGTTTTCTGATCTAATGCTTCGGAGGGTGATCTCTCCAAAGTACTTGAATCCTAGTAGCACAGTGGTAGATTTCCACATTAACACAATTGTAGTCCCTGACACCTAATTGATATTAGGGCTGAAATAAATGTTATAACCAAGGAAACCATGCTAAATTTCAACCTACAAGGATCCTTGAGGAATACCACTACAATGTTGAAGCTTGCAGATGGATCCATATTATATCTTGAGGAAATTATTAATGATTTGATGCTCCCTATCAACTCCTAGGAGTATCCCATAGATTTCCTTATCCTCTGGCCCAAAACCAAGTTTAATGGTTACCCTCTCATCCTAGGGAGACCTTGGTTGGCCACTACTGATGCTTACAATAGTTGCAATGTTGGGACCATGACCATCAAGAATGGGAATCTCTTAAAGAAGCTACTATGATACCCCCCTGCTCAACACTCTGGTGAGCATGACTTACCCTTGTGGATAGAGGAAGAGGATGACTAAGACCTTTATTAGTCATCCCTCTGCCAAGTTATTACACTATACATCATTTTAGGAAGTAGGCATCATTTTGTAGTAACCAGAGAGATGGCAGTAGACGGTGCTACCTCTGATACCCAAAGTAATAAAACCAACACGGGGACTTGATTCATGCATAGCATGTCGCTTGCATAATTATGGTTGTCCTAATAATACATCACAAACTTCAATGGGGCAATGTCACATAATACCTCATCCATGAAGGGCTTGATGTTGTATGGAAGATGACATTGTTGGCTCACGCGAAGATCTCATCCTTAGTGAAGCCACCTAATGGTGTATGGTTGTGGATGTGTTGTGGGTGGTAAGCCCAGCCACTTCATGACCTCTTTCAAAATGAGGTTATTTTGGCTTCCATTGTCGACAATGAACTATAATGGGGAGTCCCTTACCCACATATGGGAGTGGAAGAGATGCTCCTCCTCCTCTGAATCTTTGGGTTCCTCCTTTTGGATCTTTGTGGTGGCAATGGTGGCATTGGGCTCTGCATCGATAATCTACTTCCCTTTGTCATTCCACTTGTCAGGTTCTGACTCAGATTTAGAACATGCATCTAATTCTAAAACCTTTAGCTCGGCCACCAGTGACTGCTTGGCCCGACACTCACTTGTGTTGTGAGTGGAGCTCTTATGGAACTCACACCACTTTCCCGTGTCCTTTTTCGGCTTTGCGACACTATTCTTTGCTTGCAACTTTGGTGGGTTGCCTTGTGCCACCCTGCCTTGGATTTTTCCTTTTTTCTGTGGTTTGGGGGCACCTTTCCCTTGCTTCAGATTCGTATATCCAAAGTCTCGCTTCTTCCATTTAAACTTTTGCTCGACCTTGACAACATATCGGTATGCTGTGTTGAGTGAATAGATGTTCAGGAATTCTATTTCTTCCTGGATGTACTTGTGTAGGAAGTTGTGGTATTTGAGTACCAAATGGTGCTCCGAATCCTTGATACCCAACTTTGTCTGAAGGATATGGAAAATATTGGCAAACTCTGGCACATCTTGGTCCCTTCCTTGCTGCAACATGGTCCATTTTATGTATTGATCCTCATAGCTTCCAACAAGGTAGTACTGCTCCTTGATGGAATCCTGGAATTAATTCCAATCGAGTGCGGCTAAAAATAATGAGCCTGTACTTTCATCCTTCTGCTCACAGTATGTTTCCCACCAGTCCTTGACATGGGGGGTTTCTTTCAAAAGAGTGAAAATAATCTTTTCCCAACTGGAAAAATCATGAATAGAAAATTAACCCTCTAGCGGATTTAACCATTTATCGATGGAATCTACCTCTATCTGACCATCAAATATGGGGATTTCAAAATTAACTTGTACCTTAAACGGTGTGGTGTTTCTATAGTAGTTGTTGGAATTCGACGCATCGCACTTGAGTAGTTGCTGAAGCATCTGGGCAAATTTGTCCATCATCGCGTTCCTTTGTCATTCGAGGGCTTCTTCGAGCAATATTGTGATAGGATCTACTACCCCCTCATCTTTCTTTTCATTTTCCATGGGAGGCCATCGGGATTTGCAAGGTTGGTCTTGTAAAGGTTCGACCAGTGCAAGCCCTAACTCCTTATATCTTGACCTCGTTGGGGACATGCAAAGAAAAACAGAGAAAAAAAGTAGACCAATTTAATACCACTGATCCGGATTTAAACAAGAATGCAACAAATTTCAGAGATAACCATAAAGACAAAGATGCAGTGGAAATAATACTTCATTTCATTAATGTAAAATATTGAAATATGCTTACAAACAAAAATGGAAAATAGACCAGCTAGGGCAATGGTAGCTTATCTTTGAGAAGAGATGTGGTGGCTACATGCCTCTGAACTACATTAAAATGAGGCTCAAGGGCCTTTTTATTATTGAACAATAAGAGGAAACCCTAAACAACCAAAACCTTAACCCAAGGAGATGTAACACCAAGAGTTTATGGGCCCCGTTGGAGTCAGTTGGACAACCAACTTCCCGAGGTCGTGAATTGGTCATATTATCTTTGTTTGATGTGCATGATAACCCATTGGAAAGATATATCCAAGGAATACGATAGAAAATATTATTTTAATCCAAAAATCATTGGTGGTAGATTTCCAAAAAAACATTGTTTAGGGCCTCAAAACAGATGTGGAAGTTTAGGACCTGAAAAACTGCTAAAAATATAAATCTGTGCTACAATTAAGGAAACTAAAAAACTAAAAGAAGCAATGGTGGGGGTCCAAGTGGAATTGGTGGGTAGCAACCAATATCCACCTGGATCAATCCCACACATAACACTAAAAATCAATCCTTCCCTCTTAGCTGAGTAAGAAGAGCAATTATGCACTATGTTGAGGCAGGATCTTGATGCATTTTCTTGGGATTATAAGGAAATGAAAGTGGTGGATCCCTCAGTTTGTACTCATGATATCTACATCAAGGGGGGATACAAGCTTGCGCACCAACCTTAGAGGAGGATGAATCTTTCCCTTAAGGATATTATGAAAGAGCAACCACAAAAGTTCTTGGATTTAGGGTTCATTTACCCCATTTTAGATAGTGAGTGGGTGTCCCCTCTTGTCATATTACCCAAAAAAAATGGGAAGTAGAGGATTTTTATTGACTATAGGGAACTCAAAAAAGCAAAAAATAAGGACCATTTCCCTTTTCCTTTCATTGATCAAGTCCTAGATGACCTTGGAGGGAAAAGATTAATTTCCTTCCTATATGGATGTAGTGGGTGTAACTGGATTTTGATCAGCCTTGAGGACCAATATAGGACAATATTCACGTGTCCATGGGGGTCCTTTTCCTATAGGGTCCTTCCATTCGGTTTGTGTAATGTCCCTGCTACTTTTCAAAGGGTAGTTTTGATTATATTTGTTGAGCTTGTTCATGACTTTATTGAGATAAACATGGATGATTTCACCCCTTATGGAAGTGATTTCTAGGAAGCTCTTTCTAATCTATGTAAATTCTTACGGAAATGCATTGAGATGAATCTTTCATTAAGTACTCATAAACGTGATTTTTTTATGAATGCAGGGATTGTCCTAGGCCATTTAATATCCAAGGAGGAGATCCACGCTGACCCCAAAAAATTTGTCATCATTAAAAAGGTCTCTATCTCTAAAAAAAACAATGTTAGAAGCTTCCTTGTATTGGATGGATATTACAAAAGATTCAATGAGGACTTTAGTAAGTTGACTTCACCCCTGTTTATATTGTTCAATAAAGTTTCATGCTTTTTTTGGATAGATAGATGTCAAGAGGTATTTGAATAACTGAAAGAGAATTTAACCACGGCACGAATCCTTAGAGACCCCAATTGGGCATTTCCTTTACATTCATATAGATGCATCAAATAATGTTGTACGAACAACCTTAGGACAATTGGAAGAAAACTTTCCCTATGCCATATATTACATCAATAAGAACCTCTCTAAAGTTGAACTCAACTACATAGTTACTGGAAAAGAGATCTTAGTTGTGGTGCACTCTCTAAATATTTTTAGGCATTATATCACTAGATACCAAGTCTTTGTTCATTGTAGTCATGCAACCATTAAATATTTGGCGAATAAACTTGATGTATATGCTAGAATCATTAGACGGTTTTTATTATTGCAGCAATTTGTTCTAACCATTTTTAACAAGCCAAAGAAAGAAAATGTGGTTGCATATTTTTTTTTCAAGACTAACCTTGCTTACAAGAAATGAGGAGATGATAGATGATCAACTTCCAGATGAAACCCTCTTTTACATCTCGGTGCTATCTCCTTGGCTTGTTGGCATAGAAAATTACTTGGTTGTTGGATGATTCCCTCCTAATCTATCCTCCAAGTAGAAGAGAAATATTATTAGAAAAAAATCCCCTTTCACCTAGATTAGGGGAAATCTCTTTAAGTTGGGGAAAAAACAAATTTTGAGAATATTTGTAAGAGAGGAGGACATCTTTGACGTCCTCTCAGCATGCCATGATGGATCATGGGGGGGCATTTTTCTACTAGGAGGACAACATTCAAAGTTCTACAAGTTGGTTACTACTAGCCTACTCTACATCAAGATTCAAAAAGGTAGACTGATAGATGTGATAAGTGCCAAAGGATGGGAAAGACTACACCAAATGATGAAATTCCCTTGTAACCTCAAGTGATATTGGAGCCATTTGATTTATGGGAAATGTATTTATTTTTTACAATTGATCCCCCATGTGGGAAAAATAGATATATCATTGTGTGCACTGATTATTTTACAAATTGGGCTGAAGAAAAGGTAGTAAAGGCATAAACCAAGAAAAAGATGGTTGAATTTATAAGAGAGAACATCCTCTACAAGTTTTGGTTTCCAAGGGATTTGGTCACTTATCAAGGAGCTCCATTTCTCTCAAATCTAATTGAAGGCATCACAGAGCATCACCACATCAAACAGAGGAAATACACTATCTATCACCCTAAATAAAATGGGCAAGTGGAGGTCACAAATAGAGCCTTGGAGAACATTTTGGCCAAAGTTATCAATGGAAGTTGAAGGGATTGGGAAGAATAACTTGTAGAGGCCACTTGGGCCTATAATACGACTTGGAAAACCACCACTAGATTCACTCATTTTGAGTTGGTTTATGGAAATAAGGCCATGTTTTCCATTCAGTTTGAGTATAATACCTTGAGGATGGAATCATAGTTGGATTTAAACATCACTACAACTCAATAAGAAAGGTTGCTCCAGCTCAATGATTTGGAAGAGTTCAGATTGCAAGATCTCATAGACACTGAGGTAGTCCACTTGCAAAGGATGATTTAGCATGATAAAACCATTATATAAAGATCCTTCCAAGAGGGTGATTGGACCATTTTATATTATTACAAGTTCAAGAATTTCATAGGAAAACTGGTGACAAGGTGGTTGGGTCCTTATCTAGTCGAAAAATGTTATGGGAATGGATCTGTCCAAATAAGAAAAATTCATGAGGAAGGCATTCCATATTTGTTAATGGTTACCGGTTAAATTTTTACAAGAATCCTCTGTCAAAGGAGGAGTTTACCATCTCAATAACTAAAGAGTTGAATTTAATTAGGGGTCTCACAACTCCCAGTTCATCCAACCAGTGATCAACAAAAGAAGGAAAAGAAAAAAATTAAAAATAAATAAATAAAGAAGAAAATATAGAAATTCCTATGTGAAAACCTCCACGAGGCACCTAAGGCCCACTTTAGGGTTCAAAAACTTCATGAGGTAGCCTAAGAGTAAAAAAAAAAAAGAGAAAAATAAATGAAAATGTCCCCAGGTGAAAACCTCCTTTGAGGCACTTGAGGCAGGCTTGCAGATTGTAAACCTCTCTAGGGGAAGCCTACAGGTCTAAGAAAAAAAGGAAAAGAAAAATAAAAAAATAAAAGAAGAGAGAGAAAAAAAAATATAAGCAAAGGAGCCCTTACAATAGTTCTATTAACAAGTTTTCTTGTAGGGTTCTAGTCACGGTCAAAGGGACAACAATCAAAGGAAACATCCTCCAAATCCCACTTTTCACCCCCCAAGCTAGCCTCCTACATGTCCTCCATCATTCCATCCATCTCCTTATATTCCTCCATCATTAGGAAATCCATCTCACTAAATTCTGCCTCAATCTTGCAGTGTTAGAGTATTGTCCCGAACTGTTACATGATTGACCAGAATTACTACAAGATCATGATCAACATAAAGAGAGTAGTAAAATCTCATGTTTAACTTGGGGGAATGAAAAGAGAAACCCACTACACCTCCATCATCCCTCATCCACACCATTTAGCCATTTTTCCATCGAAAAAGTCATTTACGTTCATGAAAAAACACCATTTCCACCACTTCTTCCATAACTTTCACCACCATCATAGTTTCCAATCCCTATCAATGGGCTCACCATGAATTATTAGAGACTAATAATGCATTTCATGAAGGATATTATGATTTTGGAGGGGTGGGTGTGATTTTTATAAGAAATGATCAAGTCTTGTAGCAACATGCACAAACCCTACATAAATACAAGTGAAGACGTTTGACAACACTAAAGTGAAGAATTAGCCATCTTCAAGCATTGGAGAACCTTCCTTGTGATATTGGGAACCCACAACACTCTTGAGGAGTTTCTATAGGGACACTAATCATCTCCAACAACAAAAAATCGATCCAACACTTGAAGTACATACAGCAATAGACCTCACTCAGTTAGGAACCTATCAGAAAATATTTATAAATATTTTTTTTCAGAGGAAATACCATTGCATGAAACAAGCAACATGAAATAAATCACCTTTAGAGACTAGAAGATCAATCACTATCTTGAAGCAGCATTCATGCATCAACAACAACTCGAAATCACCAGGTAGGCTCCTCACCTCTTATTTTAAGTGCATGGTAGCTCAAAAATGTTTTTAATGAATGAGGAATGATTTTTATAGGTTGAAGGTGGATAGTAAACTTGTCTACCCTCGAATAGTTAAAGTACAGTTAACTCACTCCTCCATAAAACATGGGAAAAGTAAAAATCAAGAAGGTGATAATTACGACGAGTGGGGCCAACAGTACAAAAGAGGAAATACATAGATGGTAGGTGGGGTCCAACTCATAAAATGTTTTTATCACACTACAATAAGAAAAAATAAAAAGGATAGGCCTCATTTCATTTGTATCAAGAATCTCATTCCAAAACAGTAAGAGAGGCCCACTAAGACATTGAGAGTTTAGTTAGCTAAAACCAGGGGTCCCCTTGGGTATGACAGAGAAGCTACAAGGTTGAATAGTAAGTGCTAGAAGATAGAAGTAAGTTTCTGCAAGGGTAGAAAATTTGTGTAGGACTGAAAAAATAGTTTTATAGGATCAGGCCGAGAGGTAAAGAGGGTGGGAATTAACAGTAATTTTCCTATAAACCCCACAACCATGAGGGATTCATCTAAGGAAGGGTAAGTATCACATTCCCCTCATCTTCCATGCACAAAAAGTAGGATAATTTGGCAAAACTGTTCTTGTATAGACATCCTTTAGCAAACCCTTACAGATTGAATTTTTCTCTTTCCATTTTGTTTTCATGTCAAGGAATCAAGATAGTAGCGGAACTAATGTGCTTGGGTTTAGTCATGTAATTATCCTCCCTCTAGACCGAATAAAAGCATCACCTTTCTTATCTCTGTCTCGAAACCCCAAGTCACTTAGAAAAAAAAAAAATTATAGAATATTATGTGAGGAGACTTGAGGAAGTAGTAGAAGAAACATGGGAGGGGGTTTCAATAGAAGGGATCCCATTAACACTAAAATAATCCATTAACACCCTCCTGTCATATATATCTTCATAATACACTAATGGATGGGATTCTTTGAAAAGCTAAAGGGGATTGATCATGAGATAACCTATGAATTTTCCATGGCCTCCACTCTCAAGGGGAAGATAGTGCCACCACTATTGTAAGAGGACTTTCCATCAATTTGAATGCAAATATCAATAGTAGAGTTACCATAATACATTTAGGAGTTATATGGGGTAAGGAATATAGGACATAGTCCATCAAATATAAGAAATAATTCTTCCTCCCTAAAGAGAAGTCAGTTGAAGACATGAGTGGAGTTAGAAGGGAAAGCCTTCCTTACCCTTGGGACGAGGTAGCATATAAAATCCTAAAGTAAATATAATAAGGAATTTTGAGTGTTGTGTATGCATATCAATTTAGGCTACTTAATGATATGTGGTTCCAAAAAAGGTTATCCATCCCAGATAGGCTCAGTATTCCACATTTTCTCCTTCACACTATGATTGAAATGAGCTAGAGGGTGAGAAAAGGGAAGCACCAGTACATTGCCCATCATGGCCTCATAAGGCTCATTGTTATGAATGAATTAAGTCACCTCAAGATGCCTATGCTATGGAATAATTTTTTGGAAATGGATAGGTAGGCCTTCATGAAGACTGAACCCCAACCCCTAATAGATCATGAAGAGATCGCCAAATATATTGTTGCTAAGAAAGAAGGTGAACAAGAAGAAGAAATTGAAAAAGAGGAAGAATAGGGTGAAGAGAAGAAGGAGGAAACTGAAGAAGAAGTTGGAGAAGAGAGGAAAGAATAGGAATGGAAATTAGAGGTAGAAAAAGATACCCTTAGGGATCCCTCTAGACCTCTGAAGTAGAGAAAACAAGAGTAGCAAGTAAGCCTCTCAAGAGGGGATGTAGAACAATAAGTGGCTACCACCCTGGAAACCCTTATCACACCCATCAAACCCAAAAGGAGGCACCCTAAGCAGTTCCCTCTGTACTTCAAAAGGAGTAGGAGAACTAGGATCAAACAAGGAAAGCCTCATCCTACCTCAGTAGTCCCAAATACAATTGAGGAATATGTTATCCACTAAGAAGGAGAATTGGGATGAGGAAAAAGGAAAATTAATGAAGTCACCTCCCTCAAATCCAAGGGAAAGTAACCACATACATGCCAAAGGATGGCAACCACTAGGTATGCTAAATTCAAGAAGTTACAAGAAGAAACAATCATGTTATAGGAATAAACAAATTGTTACATGAAAGGACATAATTGCTACAAGATAAGGATAAAATGCTACATGAAGGAACAACAACACCTCATGAGGGAGAATAAGGTACAAAATAACTCCAAGAGCCTAATCCATAACTTCATCTTGGATATTATTACAATTTTATTGAATCGGGAAGGATTATGCCTGAAAAGTTTCTGATCCCCATCCTCTTTGAGCTAGAAAGGGAGAGAAGTCAAACTCACCGGTAGATGCATATTTCCAAGTCAAAGAAATTTGAGGATGTAGGTCGCATGGAGGAGAAGATGAAGAAAATGGGTAAATAAATGACCAACTTGAGGTTAAAAGAATCAACCATGAGGGATCAATTGTAGTTGGAAAAATAGAGGTTAAGAGAGAAGCTATGGGAAAAGGAAGCACAACTTGCCACTATGGCAAGATTTTCCATGGAATCCATCTAGTGTAGGAATCTATCCAAATCATATGTTATCTTCCTTAATGAACAATGGCTATAATTTCAAATCAAGACATTGGAACAATATGGCTCTCCCATTTCAAGGCTATAGGAGGTTCAATAACTTCTTCTAATAATTAAGCATTGAAGGTAGGGTCAAATTGGTGGAATTCTATATGCACAATGTGATCCTTATATATGTTAACTTTTGGGATACAAATTCAAGGGTGCTGGGTGCATAGTTGATGATCCTAGCCTCTTAGCTTGTTTATGGAGAAACAAGGGTTGAGGAAGTGAAGAAGTTTATGGCCATGGAAGAAAGTGAGCCCCTATACATTAGAGCAAAATTAATAGGTCCCAAGGCTATCATAA
This sequence comes from Pinus taeda, assembly GCA_000404065.3. Lineage (NCBI taxonomy): Eukaryota > Viridiplantae > Streptophyta > Pinopsida > Pinales > Pinaceae > Pinus > Pinus taeda. Next base: position 68,528 of record APFE030900940.1, on the reverse strand, counting down.
GAAACTAGAGAATTATCTCTATAGACCCTAAATTGGCTCCTTTATACCTTGAGAAAATAGAACAAGTTGTTCTCCAATTTTAAGATACCTTTAGGATTTTTGGGGTCAAAAGTTTCCAGGGCTACCAAAGGAGATGGCATGATCTGCCCCATAATTTGCAAATCAGGCAGTACCACTCCCCTAAAAGGTTGAGGAATTCCCCAGAGAGAACACAACTCTACAAAATAATTGTTCAAAGGTTGAAGATCCATTGGATAGGGCTAAAAATTAGTCCTCCCTTGCTATTAGGTTCACAAGAGAGAAGAGATCAAGCGGAGGAATAAAGGGAGTGGGAAATGATAGAGGAAATTTCAATATTATATCCACAAGAGGGAAAACTATTTGAGGTGCCTTGGGATGTCATAGAGGCTTCCAATTCCATGCATGAGCGACAAATCATAGAATTATTTAGAGGGTGAGAAACACCTTCAACAAGGGGGTGATGAAGGGTCCCATAAATAGGTACATTATAAGGCCCATTTTCCTATCCTCCATCCTATAATTTCCTCTTTTCTCATATTAATTAACATATGTTTTGCTGTAATGTGCTTAATAGGGACACTAAAGGATGTTTGTCATATTTGATGGCCTAATGTGTTTAATATGCTGGAAAAGAGAATTTTTGAGTGCATTTATTATGCAGAGGCATGTTGGGGTCAACTAGAGGAGATGTAGGAGGATTTTCCACTGAATTTAATTTCATACAAATTGACTTGATCCCTAAAATCACTCACTTACAACTCAAGGATCTACTATCAACTGAGGCACTCAAGGGATTGCAAGGATCTAAGGGAGCTAGATACACTTATTTCAATATTTTGGAGGGAAGTAGTCCTCTTTCCAAGGAGGCTTCCCCTCAGTCATATTTGTATCAATAAATAAGTCTAAGGGTTCAATAGGATTCATAATTTTTTAGGAGAGAAGAACCACTAAGAGCTAGGATCTTGAGACTGTCATTTTCATTTCCTTTGCATAAGGTACTTGAACTTTATTTTATGTCAATGAGAAGCTTATTGTTGTCTTGCAACTGAGTTTATTTTGAAGGGTTAAGTCACCTTGGTTTAATACCCAACCTATAGGCTCCAATCTCTCTTTTTCATCTTATATATGCATTATTTTTTGTAGCAACATTTTTGCCCTTCTTAGTAGAAGTTTACTTGCAAAAATTGTTGGTGCAGGTCTAGTTACCACCTCTCTTATGGGAAGTGTGTTTGAAAAATATGCATTAGCAAGCCAAAAATATGTGGTCATTTCCTTTCGTAGTTGATAGATCTTAGATAAATTATCTTTTTTCATATTTAGGAGTTAAATCACATTTATCTTTAAGCTTTCAAAGATTTAGGCTAGATGCATGCTGCAAGTGAGATCATCTTTTGATGCAACAAAATTCGACTCATCCCTTTTTATTGAGTGCACTTAACTATAATTTGGTTATTTATTTGGAATTATTTTCAAGTGAAAAAAAAGGATTATTTGTTTGGTATTCAAATAATACTAGTGGCTTGTAGTGTTGGCACACTCATCCTACATTTATTTTTTCATCACTAGCCTCTTCATCTTCATCTCATAGTGCCCTCAAAACTCTACCACCGAACGTCCATTCCTTAGACAATGAAGGGAACCATGTGCATTTGTTTCATGTAATATGGGCCTATGAGAGGTACCAAACTTGGAAAAATATGGCCTTCATATACATTTATACACCCTTCACCACATTTAAATCATATTTTCCACCCTTAGAATGCTCACAGATCCAATCTTGTAGCAAAAGAGGGAAATCTTGCAGTAGTCATGTAGCATCCTATAGCACCATGTATACTTGACCAAATTTGATCCAAAAGATTTATTTTTGTCTCGTAGACTTGAATAATTATGCCTAGGTTCTCAACCCATGATTGAGGAGGACCAGAGACCACTTTAGATCTACCTTTTCTTCACTGCAACACAATTTTGCAATTAGGGTTGGAGGATATATTTCTAAATTTGAATAGTAATGATTATTTTCTTATAAAATTCACATAAAGTGTGTCACTAAAGTTAAGTTTCTTTGAACTCAACGATTAAAAGGTTCATTTATCAATGCAAAGTAGATTAGGCATGTTTTCTTGAATTTATGTTTTTGTAGGGCTTCAATTACAAGAATTGTTGTTTCATAAGTTCATTTCCTTTTCAAAACAATTTAGACTATTGTTCACATTATTGAAATTAGCATAGAGTTTACATTGTTTAAGTAGATTAATATTTCCATTTATACAAATAGAACAATATTTACATTCCAGCTACTAGGGTTAGCCTTTACATTTGGATAAATAATATTTTCATTTCTACAAGTAGAATAATATTTCATCCCTTTAATTAGAATAGAAGTCTCTCTTTTCATGCACTTTCCTTTCTTGAGTTAGTTAAAGTGTGGTCTATATATGTCTTGATTTGGTCCATTGCTTGAAGATGGCATGATAAGAAGTTGACCTGTTGTGCATATAGCACTATCACCTCTTAATTTTGTATGAACTTGGGTTGATAATTTAAATTGGTAGCCTTGAGAGACTTAGCATTCTTATTATGATACTAGGACTCATCACATTCTATTACTAAATTCCTAGAAAAATAATAGTTACTTACTCCAATGCAAGTTAGTTACAACATTAATATTTTGTTGCAATGGGTTATTTCTTTTCCTCATAGACTTCTCATCTCATGGTTACTCTCACGCGGAATGAGTCGATCTTGCGGACAAGATAGACCTTCCTAGAAACTAATGAATACCTAATGACAAACAAACCAACCAGACACTATCTTTCTCTAAATGCGCTTTATAAATAATGGCAAACAAATGTGTTTAAGGCCTACCTCATGTCCAATGTAAGTTTGGAGATGCCTTCGCTCCTTTGATCCAAGTAAGTTCCTTTGTCAAAAACCTGCAAACACAAACAAGGCAAACGATTAAATAGCACCTGAATAACCAGTATTATAAAACATATTCAACATGAAAGTCAAGGAGTCCATGAAACAAATAACATGAGATACTTGTTGAGAAAAATGAGCTTTATTGTATTAATTCAAAAGGAGAAGAACCTTACAACCTTTGCCTTGACGTTGTACAAGCTCCTCCCAGGGTCCAACAAGAAGTCTCCTCTACTTTGACAAGCTTCACTCACTCCCCAATGAAGCCAAAAAGGTATGTGATCTCTCCTCTTAGGCTCAAATAGGAAGTCTTGATTTCACTAGCATTTACCCTCAAAAGTTCAGCTTCTAACCTCCCTGGCCACTGACCCAATGCCTCAATTTATAGTGCAATGGAGATCAGTTACCAGCTCCTCCTTCAAAAGGATAGAGTCCTCCTTCAAAGGGATAGCTCCTCTCAACAAGGGATTAGTTCCTCCTTGTATGGGATGCATGAACCACTTGGAGCGAACAATCCACGTAACAAATCCTTCTAGAAAA
>APFE030900940.1:48226-64309 GCA_000404065.3 Pinus taeda | reverse complement strand
AACAAAAGGTGCGGGCCCGCAGGCAAAAGTGAGAGAAAGTGCGGAACCAGAGCTACATTGCTTTTTTGATGTCTTTCTCTCATTTCTAAAGCTTGTTCTGAAGAGTTGAGGTTTGAGACTTTCTTAGGAAGCTGGTATAGGTGGTGATAGACCCATACTGACTGCAAATAATCAAGGTGACGATATTTTTGTGTAACAGTTACACACAACATGAGGGAAAAAATAGGGTCCCAAAGCTGAGTCTTTTCAGATATCAAATGTAGAAAAACCAGGTCGCTTACCCTAATAAATTCTTTGTTTTTATAGTATTTTAATCCTCTTATAACATCATTTTTTTATTATTTTATGAGAGAATTTATTTTTTTGTTTCTTTTCCTTTCAGTAAAGTCATATCATGTCTCGGTTGTAGTAGTGGGAATGGAAACCCATAGTCTTGTCCAACAACTAAGGAAACCCATAGTCTTGTCCAGCAACTAAGGTACGGTATCATCTTCCCATGGTTTCACTCCATTTTTATGAATTATGTTCTTTCTTTTTCCTTTACATTTGTTGCAATTCCTCCAACCATTGTTTTATCCACATAAAGGTATTGATTCCTTGATCTGCCATGGTTCTCAAGGTTTTTCTCAACCATTCTCATGAATTGTCATTTGGTTAATGTTGGACCAAGTTTCTACTAGAATTATTTCCTTTGCTTCCAAGGTTTTTCAACGAAGATTCCAATACCCGTGTTACTTATTTGTTGTTATATGGAAAGGGTGTTAATATGATTTCAAGGAAATATTTGTATATCTAAATATATATATAACCAAACCCTATTGAGGTCATAGCCATTCGACCTTAACACTTTAAATTATAAAGAAACTTTGTAATAATTATTGCCATTATGTTTAAGATACTCTCCTTCTCATTGAAGCTGATTTTACCACTATATATGTATACTCACTAATTCTTTTACATAGTAATGGGTAGTTCTTTTTTTGACTCAACTTGTTTTTCTATTTAGCACCAAATAAAGACAGTGCAAAACATTTATTTAAGTAAAATGTTTGATTTATTTTCTTCAATTATGTCATTCTCTAATAGTGGTATGGTACTATGAATAAAGGGTTTTCTTTCCAAAAATATTCTTGGTTAACAATATGCATTCAATGTTTGTGTTCTTAAAAAAGGTAAATGTTATTAGTCATATTATAGACATGGAAGTTTAATTCTTTTTTTTCCACTATATATTCAAACCCCAACTTTTATTTCCAATCCCTTGATGGGGCAACCCTAAATTTCCTATATGGTATGTAATCTTTTTATTTTATAGTCTTTTGTTTATTTTTTTTCTTTAGTGCAAGATTGAATATTACCCATTTTAGGTATTTTTAGTTTGGAAACCATTGCGGGACTTTCCATGGGACCTGTTGGGTATTTTTTGAGACCTATCTAGGTAGGTTCTAAGACTATTTTCAATGGAAGGGTGGTTATCCCACTTGACTTTTAGTCTCCAAGGGAAACTAACCCAAGCTTAGATTTTTTTTCTAAAGTACACATATCTATATAATTATTGTATTATAGTTCCCTTATTTTTATTTGACTATTCAACTCCTATATTCAAACCATTTCTACACATAATGATAGAATTTATTACAATATGCATTGCACTTTAGAATACACTTACCTATATTCACCTATACTAGTTTATCCAGTACTCATTTTTACCTGAGCCACTATATTAGTCTTCAACCTAGATATACATATTTTCCTATTCAAGTTAGTATATATATAGTATGTATACATTTCTATCTTGCACATTTACTCTTTCCAACTAGGCGCAAAACATAGAACTTAACCATTTAACTAAATTCCTAACTTATTATACTCTTATAGAACTCTAAATAGATCAAAATACTTATCTAATTTATTTTAGAAAATGTGTGAAGGGCTCTCATGGTCCTCTCAATTATAAGCTAGCTTCCATAACTAGTTACTCTCAAGCCCACTCCTTTTTATCAAAGAATTAGTTCCAGGGAAGTGTAGAGGTGTTTTTATTTTGAACCTTTAAGCATCATCCTATTTATTTTCTTATTTTTTAACCAGTATTTCTCTCCCACTAGTTATATCAGGAAGTCATTGTCTCTCTCCCACAATATTTCCATACAAAACTATCCAATGGCATCTATCTCAAACCATATTATTTTTACTGGTTTGTGTCAATTTATCTTTATTTCATGTTTTCCTATTCTTCTCATAAATAGTCCTACAAAAAGGAGATAAACTTCCTCTTTTTTTTTCTTCCACCTTCTTGAGGAATAACCAATTCTAGTTGTTTCCCTAATAATTAGGATTCAATTTCCACCTGACAACCTATTAACAATATTATACCACCAACATACAGGGCGTATCCCCGATGTGAACTCCTAATTATACCTCACACCATTTGGAGTAGGAGCCCCATTCAGAGTATTTTCATGGCCACCATAAGTCTAATGTTTTCCTTCGATACAATGAATAACACAAAAGAGTATGCACATAACCTTGGAAATAAAAAAATAATCCAAAACTATGAAACATCAATTGCAATATGTAAAGGAGGCTTTCCTGAGGGGATAATAGAGAGTGAGTCTCTAGAAGGAAAGTTATAGTATTATCCTAAGAGATGCACATGGGAGCAAGGAAACATTTGTTAGTTATCTAGAAAAATAGCTCACATCTACACAATGATCATTAAATCAAATATAACACACATCCAACAAGATAAGCACAAAAGCCAATGAAGTAGTTCAATTTCTTTAGTACATTTGAACATAAAATATACCACAAACATCTAAATAATATTCTTACAACATTCATGATACATGTATGAAATTATGTAGGCTCAATGAGCTTCTGATAATTAAGTGAAGTATACAAGTACATAGTTATAATGTTGAGGCAATAGTTCCAATAGTGGAACATTAAGTCACTTCTTGCTTCTCCAAGGGAATGATCCTCTCTCCTTTGCCAAGCTAGAGAAGTCGAAGCTAGCTCTCAAAATCATAAGACTCCAAAATTTATTTTCTTTAGTTATTAGGGTCCTTTTATAACAAAAGTAATGGCCTTTCATATCCCCTATGACTCTTGATCTACTGTCCTGGCCCTTGGACTCCTAAATGACCTTTGAACTTCTATTAACTCTTGGGTCCAAATGTGAATTTTCATATTCCACATGTGACTCTTGGACTTCCACATATTTACATTTTGTAGTTTTCCTTTTGATAATACATAATTACATTCCATATCATGTGGCAAGACACATTGTCACATATGACATTATAATGACACTTATACAATCCATAACTTGAGAATGATGACATGGAGCTTCATGATGAAGTGGCAATGCCATGTTTCTCTTCATGTTGCTATATCTTCAATATTCATGAAAGATATTATTTTTCTTCATTTTTACCCTCCAAAGGTTCTTTGATCAACATTAGAACCTTATTAGTTATCATGCAATGTATTCATTCTGTCAAGGTATAGGATCTCTTCATGTCTTTATGATTGTTCTTCTTTGTGCTCCTTCTCTGCAAGTGCTTCTTTATTCCTTCTCCTTGACATCTTCCTTGAGCATCACCTTGCCTTGTTGAGGTGGTACACCTTTCAATGAATTTCATTCATGACGAGGCAAGATTATTCTTGAAATCATCTATTCTATCCCTACTTTTCTCATGGAAGAAGCTACTTATGATGGGCCCGTGTAAGGATTGAAGAGGAAAGGCTTGTTGAAAATGGTGTAATTGAGCTCAGCAATGGCTAAGGAAGGCACCACTACTCACTATAAATGTGACATGCACTATAAAAAGGGGCTCCTCAAGGTCCAACAAAATGGGAAAGTGTAATAGAAAGTGTGATGAGATTGCTAACTGAAATTGCGTAGTGTGTAGGGCTCAAGGAAGGAGGAGACAATGATAGCGTAGTTCATCTTCATAGTGACTGAGGGAGGCCCTGACTATTGACTAGAAAAATTTGCATGCACTAAGGAGGCGGGGAATGACTTGGTGACTATGTAGTGATGAAGTCTATTCGACAAGGGTTGATAGTTTGTTGACTAAAATTGTGACATGCGCTATGACTAAGAGGTAGACTTAACAAAGGGCGAAATTTTCTTCAATAGTGATCTAGAAAGGCACCACTGTCCACTAAAAATGTGACATTCTACACGAAGTCAAGTAGAACGAGGCATGGCGTAGTGAGGAGTTCCATTCAAAAGAGAAGGAAATACTAGGCATTGTAACTGTGACATGCACTAGGCTTGATCTGAAAATCACTCGTGAGTGATCTCAGTTAAATAATTAATGAATGAAGGTATTACAAACTCATGTGCTGGTGGGTGTCTATGTTATTTTAGGAAATGGATTGATCAGATTGCAAAATACATAGACACTGGAAAATGGAAAACAGTAAGCGAAACACAATAAGAAAATACATGAACACAACAAATTAATAAGGAGTTCACCCTATTCTCCAAGGCTACATATCTCGTCTAGATTTCAGTGGTGGCCTTCTTTCATTGTGTCTTTAAAGAAGATATTTACAGTGAGGAGCTCAATTTAAGTCTCTTGAAACAGATAACGATTGGTAAGGTGGTTCTTGGATTCCCTAAGCCACTAAACTGCACAGACTCTTTCCTTACCAGGTCTTGACCTCTTTGGTCTTTAATGGGAGGAGCCTAATGTCATACTCAATTCCCAACAGATCCTCAAAAGGATTGCTTGAACCTCTCAAACCCTTTTTCTATTCAATGTTGCCTTAGGTCAGCTCAACTCTCCGTTTTTTGCTTCTTGCTTCATTGTCTCTTTCGCCTTTTCATTCACTGTTTTCCTTCTCTAGTTCTTTCTTCTCTTCTCTGTACTATTATCTGTATGTTCATGGCTTAAAGCCAATTTGTCCTCAACTATTTGCTTCCTCTTTCACCTCTTCAGATTGCTTGTTGTTTTTCGCTTCGAGTTCCCTGCCTCTGTGCCATCGCCAACATCTCACAGGGAAGTGGCCACTTGTCCTCTCACGAACTGCGTCAGCTCTTCCTCGACGGTTCAATATTTCAATTATACTGTGCAATGATTCATCTGCCAACTCAGCAGTCAAATCGAACTTCATACTTTTATATGTCGTAGCTTAATTCCCCTGTCAAATCTGGTTTCTCCATCGGGCGCAATCTCTGCCATCAGATCTAGAGTCCCTAGATCCTACGATGTTCGCTCATTTCGCACGGTTGACTTGCTCGACCGTTAGCCCACGATGAGAGGTGGTTTTCTCTCTCATATGCTAGACACGCATTATGCAGTGTATGGAATCGCTCGATTTCTACCAAATCCGCTTACCGCCCAAATATGCCTCTGATATATCGTTGGTTGTTGATCATAGGACCCACCTTTCACCATAGTGCTTTCCCTATGGTTTCTTGGCTTCCCATGCGACCGAGCACTCGGGGATTTTCCTTCTCAAGGGGTTTTTTCCTAGTGATGCATGATTAGCGCTAAGCACTAATCGCACATTAGAAATGGTCTATGTTTCCTAAGGTCCTCGTCATTCCTTGCTAGTTGCAAACTGCCACTGTCTAGAGGGCTTCCTGGTAGCTATAAATTCGAAGTTTGTCCTAATTTGATACAGTCATGGCACTTTGATAATTTTCATCGATCCAATTTGGATCATGGCCTTCCCACTAAAAAATCTTCTGGACCACCAAAAGTTGGTTTTCAAGTATTGACTAGGTAAGGGTACAATTGTCTCACTTGTCCAATCTCTATCCACTTTTCACTGCTTAGCTTTGAATCCTTGAGCCGAATTATGAGGTACTCAACATCTCCTCTATGCATTGTCCTCACCTTCCTATCCAGAACTATGTCTTCCTGCAATTCATTAAGATATTCAGGTAACAGGTCATCAATAGAAGGCAATTGACTCTGCTCTTCGGGATCCTCAATTAGTGAGGGTTCAAACAATCTCAAGCAATCTGCATTCACAACTGAGTAGGTTTGCATGTAAGCTGGTAGATCAAGGCGAAAAGCATTCTCACCAATCTTCTCAAGTATCTTCAAAGGTCCATACCTGATAGGCTTTAGCTTTTTACATTCACCTTGCATCCTGTCCTTCCTGATATACAGTCAGACTTGGTCACCAACTTGGAAACTATGCTCTTTCCAATGCTTGTCATGCCTTGCCTTGTATTTGGCTTGGCTCTTTTCTAGTTTCTCCTGTATTTCCTGATGGATCTCTTGGATTTTTTCAATGAACCTAGTTGCCCTGCACTGTGTCCCTCAATTGTGGTGTCTTTACCAAAGACAAAATTCAAACGAGACCTTGGTATGAAACCAAAACAGGTCCAAAAGGAGATCTTTGTGTAGAATAATGTTTTGCTCTGTTGTAAGCATGCTGCACATAACATAAATGTTCATCCCAAAGTTTAGGATGCTTGCTGCAATATCCCTTGAGCAACTAGATCGCTATCATGTTGACTACTTCTGTCTGGCCATCAGTTTGTGGATGAAAAGTTGTGCTTTTCTTCAGTTTGGTGTCCATTAGTTTCCACAGACTTGATCAAAACTTCCCCACAAACCTAATGTCTCGATCAGATACAATGGAAGTGGGTAAACCAAAATGGACCCATACATGTTCAAAAAATTGCAGTTTGTTCAGTTGTAATCTGTTTATTACAAGGTATCAAAATACACATTTTGCTAAACCTATACACAACAACATATAGATAATCATGACCTCTCCTAGATTTAGGAAATCCTCCAACAAAATCCATGGAAACACTTTCCCAAGGGTGAGAAGGAACTGGTAATGGAGTGTACAAGCCTAGTTTTCTATTGTTGGGCTTGCTTTTAGCACACATAGTACACCCTCTTAGATATCTAGAAACTGTCTCGTTCATTTTTGGCAAATAAATAAATCTTTGCCCATTAAGTAATGTTTCCACTTTTTCACACTCTGTACTAATGTATACAATTCTTTATCATATGTAGGATATTTAAACACTGCAAAATTAAATGTCTCATAATGATAACATATGGGTTTACCGTGTTGTGTCAACACTGCTCCCATGGCATAGTCATTGGCATCTGTTTGGATCTCAAATGGTCTTTGAAGTTTAGGCAATGCTAGTACAGGTGTTGTACTAATCTTTTCTTTCAAGGTGTTGAAGTCTTTCTACTATTTGCCTCCCCACTGAAACACCTTGTTCAATCCTGCTAAAGCATGTAAGGGAGCTGCAATTAAGGAAAAGTTAGAAATGAACTTCCTCCAATATTGTGCTGCTCCTAAGAAGATTCTAACTTCTGTAGCAAATTTGGGTTTAGGCCAGTTTACAATGACTGCCACCTTAGAGGGATCTATCTTCAATTCACCACCCCCTACTATATGACCCAAATAGTCCAAAGATGTTTTTCCAAATTCACATTTTGAGAGTTTAACATGAATTTTTTCTATTTTCAAAACAACTAGTGTCTTCTTAACATGCTTTAAGTGTTCTTCCCATGTTTTTATGAATATCAGAATGTCATCCAGATACACAATAACAAAATCATCAAGAAAAGGTCTAAGTACATTATTCATTAATCTCATGAAAGTAGCAGGAGCATTAGTTAAGCCAAAAGGAATAACTAGCCACTCATACAATCCATACTTTGTTTTGAAAGCAGTCTTCCATGCATCTTGTTTTGCAACTCTAACCTGATGGTATCCATTATTCAAGTCTAGATTGGAGAAATAAACAACTTCTTTCAATTGATCTAAAATATCATCTATGCGAGGAAGGGGATAACGATTTTTTATTTTTATCTTATTCAGTGCTTGTAATCAATGCACATTCTCCACGATCCATATTTCTTTCTCACCAAAACAATTGGTGACCCACATGGTGACCCACATGGTGATGTGCTAGGTTGGATGAACCCCTTCTCGAGCAACTCATGCACCTGCTTCTTGATTTCAACATTCTCTAAAGTGGACAACCTGTACATTCCAATGTTAGGCAATGGAGCATCTTGCTGCAAAAAAATATCATGGACTATTTCCCTTTTGGGTGGCAAACCTTTAGGTTCTTGAAACAAGATATCATACTATGAAATAACCTTTTCTAAATCAGCTTGTTGTTTAGCATTACAGCCCTCAAATACAATGGTTTTATTAGGTTTTTTTTCCTTTACAACCATCAGTAAGAATTGTTTGCATGAATTTATCATTCGTTTCATCTACCCTGAGTTTATGAGAGTATAATTATTCATGAGATTATGAGCTCTTATAAAGTGTTTGATTCCATCTTTAACAAGTAGATAGTTGTTCTCAGCTTTATAGAAAATAACTTTTCTATCATACAAGTAAGGACTTTCTAAAAAAATTCCACATATATCTAAAGGAATTATGTCTAACTCAACCTCATCTACAAATATTGACCCAAAAGAAAACTTGAGTTTGCATTGTCTAGTCACTTGTAGTTGTGCTGTATCATTCAACCATCCTAATGGGTATGGTTTCTTGCGAGTTGTAGTTACTAATCCCAACTTCTTTACAATTTCTTCAGAAATCAAATTTACTTGTGAGCCACTATCAAACAAAGTATCAATCTTTTGATGTTTGGAAATAAATCGAATATGGAAAAGCTCACGTCTTTTTTTCTCATTTTCTTCATCAATAGTAGATTGTGCAAAATTACTAGTAGATGCTTCAAAATTCTTACCTCTTATACCTGTCGCTGTAATAGTTGTTTCATCTCCTATGTTTGACCCAAAATCTTTCTGAATATCTGTAGCAGTCTTCTTCTTCTTTCCCTTGAACTTCTTAGGTCTCAACTCTGGATGCAGAATCTAATAGTGCTCATCATCATGCCCATCCTTTTTATAGTGAGCGCATGAAGCCTTGCTTTTCTGTGCAGTGTTAGCTTTCCTTGCTTTCATTTCTGCTTTCTTTCCTCCTTATTCTTGCTTGCAGTGGGTTGGGATGATCCCCCAACTTCTGGACTTCCATTCTTTCCTCTAGCCTATAGATGAGTAGCTTGTACATATACCTTATCTATACTAGTGGGATTATACATGAGGATAGTGTGCCTCATGTAGTTGTGTAGACCACCAATGTACTTAAACAAGGTCCCAGGTGAGTCTAATGAGATTCCTAGAATCAATGCTCTCTTTCTAAATTCTTTAGTGTACCCTTGCACACTTTCCCCTTTCAACTGTCGAAGAGTTTGCCAACTCATCATGGCTTGTTGCATGTAGGCCAATGGATAGAACTATTTTCTGATTGTAGAAACAAATTCGCTCCAGACAGAGATAGTCTTACCATGTCATTTCATGTCAGCTTGGGTCCTGCCTTCCCACCAAACCAAGGCAGTGCCTCCAAGGCATAGGCTTGCTAGCTGAATCTTTCTCTTGTCTGAATCGGTATTCTGCACTCTACAATAAACATCAATTTGTCTAATCCAATTGTCCAGCTTTTCTGCATTCAACTCTCCATCATATATAGGTAAATCAAATTTAACATCTAGTTTGATCAAAGATGCTTTCGTTTTAGGGCTATTAGGAGGTGTGAGAAATCTTTCTTCTTTCCCTTTGCCTTTTGAGTGGTCATGGAAGTGAGACTCATCTTATCCTTTGTCTTGTTTAGAGCCTGATGGATCTTCATCCTTATGTTTTCTAAAGTCCCTATACATTTCTTCTACCATGGACTTTATGGCTAGGAAACTGTCTATGAATTGAGGGTTTGGCCCCATAGAACCTTCCTTTGACATTGTTTTCTGAGGATAGACTCTCCCAATTTCAGGATTAGTTTCGACCAACTCCCATTCTCCTAATTTGAGCTTTGATCTAGTTAGCATTCAATAGCTAAACCAACACAAGCTTGTCTAACCTTAATAGCCTAAAGCTCTGATACCACTTGATCTGAAAATTACTTGTGAGTGATCTAAGTTAAATAATTAATTAATGAAGGTATTACAGACTCATGTGTTGGTGGGTATCTATGTTATTTTAGGCAACGGATCGATCAAATTGCAAAATACACAGACACTGGAAAATGGAAAACTGTAAGGGAAACACAGTAAGAAAATACAAGAACACAAAAAATTAATAAGGAGTTCACCGTATTCTTGAAGTCTATGTCTCTGGTCCAGCTATCAATGGTGGTCTTCTTTCATTGTGTCTTTAAAGCATAGATCTACAGTGAGGAGCTAAATTTGAGTCTCTTGAAAAAGATAACACTTGGTAGGGTGGTTCTTGGATTCCCAAAGCCACTAGAGTGCACAGACTCTTTCCTTACCAGTTCTTGACCTCTCTGGTCTTTAATGGGAGGATCCTAATGTGGTACTCAATTCCTGACAGATCCTTAAAGGGATTGCTTGAACCTCTCAAGTCCTCTGTCTACTCAATGTTGCCTTAGGTCAACTCAACTCTCTATTTTCTGCTTCTTGCTTCACTATCGCTTTCACCTTTTCGTTTACTATTTTTCTTCTTTGGTTCTTTATTCTCTTCTCTGTACTATTCTCTGTCTGTTCATGGCTTAAAGCCAATTTTTCCTTGACTGTTCACTTCCTCTTCTGCCCCTTTGGATCACCTTCCGCTGTTCACTTGGAGTTCCCTGCCTATGCATCATCGCCAACGTCTCACAGGGAGGATGCCACTTGTCCTCTCACAAACTGTGCTAGCTCTTCCTCGATGGTTTGGTATTTCAATTACACTATGGAATGATTCATCTACCAACTCAGCAGTTAAATCAAACTTCAAACTTTTATATGTTGTGGCTTAATTCCCCTACCAAATCCGATTTCTCCATCGGGCGCAATCTCAGCTATCAGATCTAGAGTCCCCAGATCCTATGGTATTCGTTCATTTCACACGATTGACTTGCTCAATTGTTAGCCCAAGATGAGAGGTGGTTTTCTCTCTCATCCGCCGGACATGCATCATGCAGTGTATGGAATTGCTCTTTTTTTCCAAATCCACTTACCACCCCGATATGTCTCCAATATACCGCCGGTTTTTGGAGCACAGGACCTGCCTTTCACCTTAGTGTTTTCCTTACAGTTTCTTGGCTTCCCATGTGACCAAATGCTTGGGGATTTTCCTTCTCGAGGGGTTTTTCCTAGAAATGCACTATTAGTGCTAATCGCGCATCAGAAATGGCCTCTGTTTCTCAATCTGGACTTCCTAACTACCATTTTTTCCTCCTGCACGGTCTCCATGGGCCTCAGTCAGTGCGCTTTGACCGAGTTCCTCGTCGTTTCTTGATGTCTGAAAACTGCCACTATCTAGACGTCTTCCTGATAGCTATAAATTCGAAGTCCTTCCTAATTTGATACAGTCATGGCACTTTGATAATTTTCATGGATCCAATTTGGATGAAGGCTTGAGAGGAAGGCTCCTATGCTAGTACAATTTGCTTTTGCATTGGCTATTTTTTCACTGGAAATGTGATTTGTGCTTAGGAAGGCTCACTAGAAGATGAAATTTCATTGTTGACTAAGGAAATCAGCTAAAGGTCGAGTCACTTTCCTAGGAGGGTGCTCACTAGATTTTGAAGGGTCAACCTTTGCATGTCATAGTTTTATTTTGGAAGGGGATTAAGGGAGTCCTTACTCTCAATTAGAAGTGCCCCATGCACCATGCAAGGAAAAAATGATCAAATCTCAGTGCAGCGAGGCAGTGCATGCAATAAGGGTTAGTGAATATGCTTTAAAGGTTCTCTGTTTGCATTGATATGAGCTGACTTTAAAGAAGGCTCAATGCACAAATCTGGAATGGTGAGGTTTCATTATAAAGGCTCATGGATAATATATCATCACCACCTAGAGGATATTTCATGTATTCACAATTTTCACTGGGTAGGAGGACCAAGAAGAGCTCTAGAATGGCTAAGTGTGGAACCAATGGAGCAATAGAGGAAAATACATCTAAACAAGTACAAAAAACCAATCACACACATGAATGCCATTAATACAAGATAGGGGAATGCACAAGACTCATGAACAATAATTACACCTTGAAGCCCCAAAGGTTATCTCAACTGGTCATGTCCCCATTGTTAAGTACCTCGTCGATCAGGAGGTCACAGGGTCAATTCTCCTCAATGCCCTTGGGGTTAAGCCCTGCTAGTCTGGCCGACAGGATTTAAAGATTCCCTTTGGGGTTTATTTGCCCAGATTTTTCAAAGAGAAAAAAAAAATCACACCTTGAAAAGACAACAAAGAGACACTTATTTCTAAGTGCAACAATTGAAACCTACCATTACACACTTAGAACAAAAGTTTTGATAGAAGTGTCGACTGAGAGTAGAAAGTGAGATAATTTGTCGGAATGTATCTAGCACATATTCTCATGATATGTAGGATCATATAATTCATAATATTGTGCTATAACTGACTCTAGTGATATGAAAATATACGACACATACAAGAGTGAAAATAGCTAGAAGAAACACTGGTGATAGTAAGAAAATGTGAAAACAACACTTGTAAAAGCTAAAGAAATTGAAATAAACACATGCCAAATAAAATATAACATGAAAACACCACTTGTTAAAGTGAATGTAAGCAAAAACAATAGTCATTAATGTGAATCAACACTAGGGAAAGAAAAGTTGAGCAATAGTGGCAATTAAGAAAACTCACTGAAATAGAAGTACAATTGCAACTAAAGTGAGAGGGAGACTGTCAAAAAATGGTGTACATTGACTATCAACATAAGCTACATAGTGCACTTTCCTTATGGATTACATAGTCACTATCAACAGTGAATTTGCAAGCACTGTAACTGAGCATTGTGCAATCTCTATTTCTAGAGATTGTGCAAGCCTTACTTTCAATAATTGTGCAAGACTTACTTTCAATAATTGTGCAATCTTTACTTTCAAGAATTGTGCAATGCCTATCTTAAACTTGCATAAGAAAGGTACTCATGCATTTATCAAGGACCAAGCTTGTGTGACCAAGTGACATTAAAACTTAAAAACTATGAATAAGACTTAAGCGCTTAGAAAAACATCAATTGACCATGAAGTGACTGTGGAATGAAATCACAAGATCCTTAGTAGGATCCATAATACAAGTGTAGGAAAATTTTTGGAGGGTATTGATCATAGCATCAACACTTGGAGACATGCTAGTAGAATCCCATCTTCTCTTTTTAGGGTTCAACCTTAAGTTCAAGGTATCAATATTTCAGGAAGTATTGATTCATTGAGTGGATTACTTGAGCTTCCCCATTTGACCCCGTTATAGATATACTCTCCTCTATTCCTTTTCTTGGTTAAACTCATTATCGAAGATTTACAAATCATAATTGTTTCAATATAAGAGAAGTGCAATATGTAATTGCAAGGTCAAGATAGCCAAAGTCTTAGTTTTCATCTTTAGTTTTTCTTCACTGCTAGTAGGCCTGGACAGTACCCCGATAGACTCACTTCAGGAACATAAGAATTTCTTCACTGCTAGTGAGCCTAGACACTACCCCGATGAAGTTACTTTCTTTACCTCTCTAAGTATGAATCTTATCTCTTCTTTCACCCTTTATTTCATATATTTATAACTTTAAATGTGCTTAGGCACTTATTATTTTACTAGGGTGGAAGAGGCATCCCGACTTATTGAGAACATAAGAGGTTTTTCCTTTAGAGACATGTATATATACCTCTCATATTGATGTGATCGCTATTGGTTTTCCCCTTTCCCTTATCTACTTGATCAAATTGACAAGAAAAACACTATTTAATTACCATCTCAAGTTAAGTAATGAAGATCTTAGGATAAATACAAGCATCATGGTTCTACTAATGAATTTCCATTTCAATGGATCATATTTTCCATTCATTAATCATTACATTAAAAATATATGTAAACCCAAATAGGGAAAATGTTAACATATTATCCAATCATCGTTCATCATCACAATTACCATTTTCAAGTTTCACCACAATGTCTTTTCAACCAAAAGAGAGTAGTTTTCATGAAAAGTCCTATTAAACAAAACAAGAATGAAAATACATAACAAAACCACACAAAACAATATCAAAAGAAAAAATAAAATAGAGGAATGAATTTAAAACAATCATGGGAGACATCTGTGGGGTCTTAGACAGACGTTGCACGCTCTATTAAGACACTCCTTGATGTGAATTCCATGGTTCAATTCCCCTACCCGATCCTGGTGATATATTGGACATGATGAAGATGTAGCCCTACCAAGATTAAAAAGAATAAAAATCACTTATAAAGTCCTCTTGGGGTAGATCAATTGGAAATGGACGTTGAAATGAAGTCTCACTGAAGGAGAAGTCTTGGGTTAAAAACTTGTGTTATCCCCTCGATTGGGGTGAGAAGTTGGACATGATGAAGATGTAGTCCTACCAAACTTACAAAAAAAACAATCATGGCAGACATAAATAAGAAATCCATGGTAAGACTAATGGAGATAAAGTGCAAGATGAGTGCAAAGGAAATCTAGTATGTATCTATACCTACTCCTAACTTAACCAACTACAATGTCAGGGATAAGTGTAATGAAATTTCCATTGTAACCAGCATAGATCCCGACTCACAAACACAAATATGTTAACAATTAAAATTAATGTAAAGTAATGTGAAAAATAAAATATGACAACTTGAAAAGCTTACATAATGAAATGAAGGTCTTTGCTAATGCTAGAAAGATGTGCCATAACAAATAATTCTAACCATTTTGTAGCATTATGTTTTCTCCCAAAACAAAAAACAAACAAACAAACCTCAAAAGCTTATTGTGAATGTACATGCATCTGTGTTGCCCTTCTTAGCAAATAAAATTTGATTGAATCTTATTATTAGCATAAGATATTTCCAAGTAATATTTGTCTAACCATTCAATGATTGGATCTTGATATTAGAAAAAAATCAATTTCAAAACCCTGAGACTCATGATAAAACAGAATTTTAGTTAACACATTTGAATCACAAGGAGAATCTCTGGTGTTATGATTAGATTGGTCGATTAACATTTTATATTCTCAATTCTCTATTGGTTCCCTTCATATTGAATTACATGCAAAACCAACAATATGAAAGCCTAGGGAATTAAAAAATAATCGTTGACAACATAAATCCAGGAAACCAATTAGGATACTGAGTTAAAAAAATAATGGAAACATGTTCCACATCAAACCCAGTATTTGCGTCAACACAATGGTTTTGGTCCTTTAAATGACTCAAGAATTTTCTAACAGTCAAGAAGAGATATTTTTCTATAAATATAATTAACTTCATGACATACACAAAAGGGATAAGAAGATGATTGATCACGTAAGAGTTTGACAGAGAGAAATCCTCTAACCCAAGATGACCTTTGTCTTGGTAATCAAAATGAAAGGCTTTGAAACTGTAAGGATCCACGAAATATGTGCTCCCTGACCCTTGGTATAATACAAGGGATTCACATGAGAAGGGGCTAACCAAATAAGAATCCATTACCCAATATGAAAGTCTATGTTGAGGATTAGGAATATTAACTTGGAAATACTGAAAATCCTTTAGGAATGAACTCACACCCAGTGGATATATGTTAAATAAATAACTATGTGTGAAAATATAGACATAGCTTAGTCTTGAGATCTCAACAGGATTACAATAACCTAACATAACCATTAGCAAGGGTCAAAGTGTCTCGACCTCCTGGTATGTATCTGAACTTTCTGACCATGGATCTTTGAATTTAGGTGTCATAGAAAAGTCAATAGCTAGACATGCACCACTATCATCATATGCACTAATGAAAACATTGTTTATGCCATTGGTTTGATCATATTTAAGATTATTCATATCAAACTCTTGATGGATAGAGAATTTAAATGCATTGATAAAAAAACTCCCTTGATCATATAGAGTTGCAACATCTTTCTTTTGACTTATGAAAAAATTACTGTTGAATAGATCATAAATAATAGATTTAAACTTTTCATCCTCCAATTTTAGGATCACACAATCCTGAATGTTGGGTTGTGTTATATTCTTTCCACAACTAGCCTAAATAGTTATTTGGGGGGTTAGAAGGTGGGCGGATCCCCCCTTCGTTGCGTCGACTGCATAGCGGGGGG